>JAZKJV010000198.1:0-187669 GCA_037367405.1 Ottelia alismoides | reverse complement strand
TATTTCCCACATGTGACATATTTATATAGTAGTTGAGTATTCATGAGTGTATGAGTGTAAGCACATATTTCATTTTTTTTTCAGAGATCACGGTGGTGAGTGATAATGGAAAAGTTAAGATTGGAAAGATCTCTTAATTTATTTAAATTCTTAGATAGAGAGAATAGTCATTTCCTACTAATCCCAACTTTTGATCGTAACTTCTCAAATTCTTAACTTCAATGTTTCAGATATAACTTCAGATGATGTAGATGTAGATATGATGGGGCTAGATATAAAATCGCCAAGTCTGTTTGGCGAAGTAAACTCAAGCGGTGAAGAAGCCTACAAATGGCTCTTCCGTCTCGCCTCTAATTGGAAGCGCGGTCCAATAGAGGGATAGGTCTACTCCCAAACTACGCCACTGAGACGGGTGAGAGAGACTTTCTAGAAAAGTCGCTCTAGAAACCTGCCCGACTAGTACGGGCGAACGAGCTCGTACGGTAAAACTGAAAACCAAGGATCCCCCGCCTGGGTATCCTAAAACAAGGGTCAGCGAAATGATCTGAAGTCGGGATCCCAACGAGGCTAAAAACATTGCGAGCTCACGAAAAAAAACCGAAAAGGGACTGGGATCCTAGACCCGCGCATTAAGCGGTCGCTGCCCTAACTGGACTTCCTTTCCTCCCGCCCAATTGAGGGTCACCGCGCCCTCGCACAGTCAGGTGTAAAGGTCACCATGACCGGCACTTATTAATCAATAACCATCCTGGATTCCCAAAATTTGTCATATGCCTGACTACTCAATTCTTTATCAATCCTTTTAATACTTACGGCACATATCTAGGTACTTTGTTGACAACTTTATTTAATAATGATCGATAATAGTGATTTATTCCTAAAAGATTGATCATTAAGGTTTACGATCTTTGATCACATATTTTCATTATACATGGATATACATATTCTTGAAATTTTGATATTAAAAGTTATTGTATGGAAAAGCATATACATCAAAGGGATGCATATCATGTATTATTGTAAACGAACAGTAGCCTTCTCTACATATCTAAAATAAATAAATTTCAATTTTCAAGATTCATTTATATTTGTGCTATAATATTCGTCTAATGACTTCTTCCTCCATATGGTATCCTTATAGGGCTTTACAAGTTTTAAGAATAAATTTTTCATTATGGGACATTCGTATACTGGTTATTTCTCCTTACCTGTTCAAATTTCGATTAAATCATAAGAAAGGTTGCAGATCTTGACTAGTCCTGATATTTCAAAAAAAATGCAAAAGATGAATCATGTAAAATTGAGACAAATATTTATATCTATATCTATGTATCCCCTTTTTTAATTCTTAAGTTAATATCCATGCCACTTAGCTGCCTACATTTGAGTATAGACAATATTTACAATATTTACTACTGTTCTTCCTAATAAACAAGTCAACTTTTTTTTGATCACATATATAAATATCAATGTATCCCCTTTTTAATTCTTAAGTTGATATCGTATAAAGCCTAATAAACAAGTCAACTTTTTGAACAATAATTACTGCTGCAATACTATTGAAATTAACAATATTTACTTCTGTACTCTTGAAATTTATAATATTTCTTACTGTACCCTTGAAATTGATAATATTTACTGTAGCAGTCCTCTTAAAATTCCCTTTCTTCTTGTCTTAAAAACTGTATTTTATTAACCAAATGCAAGGGAGTGTGAGAACATGTCTAATGTCTATAGCAATATCTGAAAAATGTGAATTTGATGCCTACTGAATAATTTGGTTATACTCATTAACCTGATGGCATCAACTTTTATATCTCATGACCAAATATGCATTTGATTGTTATTATAAACAGTTGGAGAGTAAATTTTTCTTACATGTCCACATGTATACAAAAAAATATAGATAATATACATATATCAAAGTGTAGTTAGCATCAAGATATAGAGGATATGTTCATGCATGGCAGCAAAAGAAGGGATGGGGATTGTACCTATTTAGATCAGCTTTTGGAGGAGAATATATCTTGCTTGCAGCAGCTTTATGAGAGGGGAGAATGGCTGAAATGGAGGCTTCAAGAGACCCTCCAATCAGCAGCAAGAGACTGCTGAAATGGCATCAACAATGGCTGACTTTGCAGGAGCTCCAGGGGTCTCCAACGGCAGAGAAAGGAGCACCACTAGCTCTTTCTCTCTCGATGGAAAAGATGGAAGAAATAGAAGGGTGGGGTGGAATTATATAGGCATGAAAAGGCCTTGATATCTTGCCAAATGGATTGGGAATAAAGGCCAAGTGGAAGAGAGCTAAAAAAAACAATTAGCAACAGTGGCTGTTAGAGTCTGCATTAATATATATTTTTATTTTTGTATATTTATTTTTTTCTCTTATATTAAAGTTGTCCGAAATCGCACGTCGAACCTCCGATTTGACACGCAGTAGTTTGTTTTGACCGTCTCGGAACGACGATCAAAATGAGTGTAATATTGATATACTTTCGGTTGGTTTTGAACCCCCGAAATTTTCGGATACGGTTTTTGTTTAAAATTAAATATTGTGAATTTAAAATATCAAACGATCTCTGATTGACGAACGGTCAATTCCGTTGGTCTTGTTTCGTTGAATCGGATCTAATGACGGTCTCGGTTTGTTTTGCGGTTTCCGAATTTGCGTCGTGGTTTTTTCACGTGCGCATTACGATGCGACCGATTTTCGGTCGATTTCGCCTGCACAACTTTTTATTTACCGATCAATTGATCGTTTTAAGGTGTTTGGTATTGACCAACAACTTTATTGGGTTATCGGACCTAATCGGGCCGGGTCCGGGTTTCGCGGATTCGGATGTTACAATCAATGAGTGTAGTTGCTGAAAATTTGTTGGTTTTCCCATTGTTAGATGCTTCATAAGAAAAAACACTTCAGAAACATAAGATAAACAACTAGAGGACTGTTTTGTCAAAATAGCATGTATCCAAAGTTCATCCCTGCTATCATAAAACTAACTTTCTGTCCACATCCTGAATCAGGTCTGCTTGTTGTATTTTTGATGACTTTATATTATTGACCATGGATTACTAAATAGGATTGATTCCATGATCTTTCAATTTTAGTTGTTATTTAAACTCTATAAAAATGATCTAGTTGGTATATTTGACACATAAATTGGTGTGTAAACACATTTCATTCCAAGTTCTTTCATTACGAACCAAAAATGAAATACTTTTAGTTCTTTATTTGACTAAATTAATTCTTCAAGGTTGAAGCAATTAATGGCATCTATACAACTATCTAATAGTGATCTCCCAACCTTGGATCTAACATCATGCTGAAAATGCATTGAAACAGACAGAAATTTATGTTCCTCCAAGATCTAATGATACGTGATGGAAGTGCACTTATCTGTCAAATCAGAGGAGCAAAAAAATGGTCAGTTGTCGGTTATAAAAGAAGGTTGTAACCTGAGGAATTAAACACACGAACAGTGGAATATATACATGACAATATGTCTTTTAATCCCAGGTTGGTCCTGACATGAAAAAAGAAATGATGGAATGGGGACAGGACAAATTTACATGATGTTTTTAAATGTGATTACAGGCTAAAATTGGTGTATTAAAAAGGCATGTTAAAAATGTGTTTGTAAGTCTTGTTTAAACGCACGAACTCCAACAATTTTGGATTATTTAAAAGAACTAGCCAAATTATACTTAGTGTTTTACAAGGCAAGCCTGAGAACCGAACATAAAGATAGGATAAATTTGCACACTTTTTATTGATTCTTCTGCTCTATTTTTTATTGGAACTCAATAAACCCAAAATTGTCATTTTGTGTTTGGAATGGGAACCACGAAACATAATAAAACCTGTCACAATCACCTAAATACTTTTATGTATTTTTAGAAAGATTTCAAAATTTTTGTGAATTTAGCTATTTTGCTTGTGACTTTTTGAAGGGCTAAACATAAGATCTGAAAAGGTTGGGGTCAATTGTGACTAAAAATAAAATTTAAGGGGCTATTTGTAATTTAAAAAATCCATTAAGGACTGAGATTTTCCACTTTTATTTTGTTATTTGACTAAACTATAATTTTAACAAAGAAGGTTCTAGAAATTGCAAACATACTACTGGGCGAGAGGCTCGAGCATCACAACATTAGTGTGGTTCTTTGTGTTTTCTTTGCACTTTAGGGGGTCAGTCTAAACCCGAGGGATGGTGATGAGATTATATATTATGAGCTACGAAAATGATAGCCTCACCCCCCCTCTCTTAGCCAGGATGGAATAAAGCCACTCCATGGGCCAAAAAAATGCCAATCAAATAGAGCCTCACTATATATTATGGTATTGCTTTGAGCTCTGATGGTAGTGCAGTGTGACCACCCCCCCTAAAGAGCAGGGTTCAGATCCCCCCTTGTGGGGTTGAATTAGGTAGCCGACAACCAGCGTAAAAATTAGTCGGATCTTTCAAATGGATTTGAGCAAGAATCCATCTAGTCGATCCTACTTAAAGTGGCAAAAAGATGTGCCATTTTTCATTGCTTTGAGCTTCGAGTGTCGGCAAGCCGAGTTTCGTTAGCCTGTTTGACCAAACAAAGGGGCCCAAGGCAAGAAGTAACGGGTAAGGATACTACTAATATGGTTCCTATAGCAATAAAGTTTTCCATGTTCATCACTATTAGCTCAAAAACACCATTTTGAGGGTTTTTAAAGTTAGGTTATTGATGTTATTAATTATAAAAAGAAATTCAATTTAAAAATATTGTCGAGTTCAACAACTCAATCATGAATTATATGCTAAATATGTTTTTGTCCATGAGGGGTGGTAGCGACATGCGAGGCTACTTTGTAAAACGTTTAGGGGGGGACCCTACCGTTCTTGTATTGTACCTTGGGTTGCCTTTGTTAGGTGGCAAGTTGAGGCAGTTCGACTAGTTACATTCATCGAGAGAATGGAGAGGAAGCTAACAAGATGGCACACAACTTGTCTTTCGAGAGGCAGTCGCACGGTACTATTATGGGCGATTATCTTGATTATCTTAGTATTTTTCTTGTTTACGCACATGTTGCCTGCTGGGGTGAAGGTATACTTGGAGACGCTTATAAGACAATTCTCCTGGAGCTCATCTGGGAGTCAAGGATTTGGCTCTGGTGGGATGAAGGACTTTAATACTTTAAGAAGGACGGTCTTGGAGGTGATAAATTTGTGCCCTTTTAACGAATTGAGTGACCTGAATTCAGGCAGAGGCTCTGACTTGCTCTGCATGACTTTGTTATCGTGATATGGTGTTTCGATGGACCCCTATGTGTGGCTTATTGCCATTCATGGGCCTTCCTACTTCTAGTAGGGGGTCTGCTCCATTTTACCTCGTGTGTGTTCTCTCATGAGACCAAGTCTCAATGATGTCTATGGCTTCAGGTTCGGGACTGATAATTGGACTGCGCAGGAATTGTTGCATGCATGTTTTGCCTTTTCGCATTGGCAGTTGATTATATTGTTCTATGAGAGAGTGTTGGAGGCTAGATGTTTGTTACCTTCAAATCGGTTGATTTGTGATGATTTTTAGTAGTAAAAATGTAGTTTAGATTTCACGAAATCTCGTCGAAATTTCGGTTTCGACAAGTGAAATTTCGAGTGAAATGGCGGTATGAGGGCAGTTTCCGGACATTTCTCCACAAAAGGTGGTCGATATGGGGCAAATGTCGTCGAAATTTCGATGAAATGTCGTATCGACATGGTATCGATACGATATCCGAATCCAATATTTAACCCTTGGTGGTAACGTAGATCGGTCTTGAGCTAATGGGCAGTTCACGTTGTCAAAAGCAAACAGAGTATTCTATTTGACGATGGTCTTTGATGCAACAAATGCCTCAAATCAATTCGCAGACATTTGGAGTGGAAAATCCCTCTGCAGATTAAGATTTTTCTTTCGTTGTTGAGAAGGGATCGTCTTTTGACTCAACAAGTGGAGGGCCATGTTTTCTGCCTGGAGATAGCGGCATTGCCAATGTTGCCTAACAGTTGTGGAGGATGTTGAGCACATTTTCTTTGGTTGCTCGATTGCGAGGTAGACATGGCAAGCTAATATTGTTAAGTTAGCATCAAACTCTGGCTGGGTTGGTTTTTGGGATTCTGTCAACGAGCTAGGACCAGAAAGGGGTGCCACCCTACCAAGGCTTGGGTGGGGCTTTTCTTATGGTCAATATGGCTTGCATGGAATGCAACTATTTTCTGAAGTGAGAATGTAAATGCATAATGTTAAAGAGCACAAAATTTCCTTGTTGAGATTACTGAACATCTTTGGTGTTATTTCTTATTTTATGTTCTTTAGTACCTCTCTTGATATTTACCCAGGATTTTTCTCCTATATAAGAGAACCTCGGGGTCTCATGAATAAACAAGGTATTCATTCCTCCCAACATGGTATCGGAGCAACGATCTTAGACCGGGGTTCCTATATCCCACCATAACCCAACTACCCCCATGCACCAGCGACTGCGCATCTACCGTTGCATGCGCACAGCGCAACTAGAAAGGGGATCGGGAGAAGGCCTCAAAGGGCATATGTCGCACCTGCGTACATAGTGCATGCGTACGTCGCGCTTGCGCCTTGCGCACCAACGTGC
Source organism: Ottelia alismoides (assembly GCA_037367405.1). Classification (NCBI taxonomy): domain Eukaryota; kingdom Viridiplantae; phylum Streptophyta; class Magnoliopsida; order Alismatales; family Hydrocharitaceae; genus Ottelia; species Ottelia alismoides. The sequence goes on along the minus strand of JAZKJV010000198.1, from coordinate 181,044 downwards.
ACCAACGCACATCTGCGCACCAGCATGCACCCGCGCACATCCGTGCACCAGCGCACATCTGCGTGCATCTTGCGCGCATCTGCGTGCACGTGCATGCATTTGGTGTGCATCTGTGTGCATCTCTTGTGCATCTACGTGCATCTATGTGCGTCGTTGCCCTTTGAGCCCATACGATCTAGCCTACAACATGAGATGAGGATGGTTGTATGACTCTACAAATACAACCAATCCTCTATATATGATTGCGTAGACTCATTTACAACGGTCTACTCCTCAGTTTTGTACCGGATTTCGACGTTCTTGCTACCATGTCAGAGGACAAGGGCGATGTTTTTTCTCCGATGTCTTCAAGGCATGGCTCCCATCGTGAAGATGGATGGGACCAACTACGAGTTGTGGTCCATGCAGTTTCGCATCCTGATGCAGTGCCATAACAAGGAGCACATTCTGAAAGATACATCCGGAGGACAAGACTGGGGCTAATGCTTCTTGGAAGCAAGATGATGCCTATACTCGCATTTGGCTCACTGGGACGCTCACCACGGAGATTACCAATGATATTGTCAATCAACCCACAGCAAAGGCTATGCGGGATATCTTAGCAGCCATGTATGGGCAGGTGAAAAATGAGAGCAAAATTTTACAGCTGCAGTTTGATATTTTCTCAACCAAGCAGAATGGTCGACCTCTTCATGCACACTTCTTGCAATTTAGAGGCAGTTTGAGCATCTGCATAGCTTCATGCCTATTACTGCGAGCATTGAGCAACAACAGTCATATCAGAATGTAATTATGACATGAGTATTTTTGTCATCTCTGTACTCTGAGTATGATGCAGCACGTACTCAACTTCTTACTGGAGAGACGATACCTCCGAAAGTTTATAAGAGGCTGAACAAAATTACTACATCCTCTACTACTATGGCTCAGACTCCTTCTGCTATGACAACCTCTCGTAGCAGAGGGGGTACTTCGCAGTTTCGTGTCGTGACCGAGGACCACATGGTCAAGGAGGAGGTCATCAGCGAGGTCCATATTCACATTGCCATCGTCCTAGTCATTCTGAGGAGACATGCTATCAGAAGCATGGGTATCCGACCTCTGCCCGAGTTGTCGAGTAGACCGAAGCCACTTCTACACCTGCTCCTGCGCATGATGCATGCTTGATGATATTGTTTCCAGGGCTGCGAGAGATGATGACTACTCCTACTACTTCGCCCGCATGTTCTTCAGATATCGCACATATTGCTAGAGCCTCTTCAAGCTTGTCAGGTATTGCTTATGCCCTTACCAATAGCAGTAGTTTAGATTTGTCTGACTGGATCATGGACTCTGGAGCATCTCATCATATGTGTCGCGATCGAGCATAGCTTACTTCTTACAGGTCTATCCCTCCGGGTAGATCAGCGGTGATTGCCAATGGGGTTCATCTACCCATGTTGGGCAGGGGAAGATTGTTCTAGCTCCCTCAATGCGTGTGCAAAATGTCTTACATGCTCCAGCATTCCAGATGAATCTTTTGCCTATTAGTCAGATTACAAAAGATTTACATTGTTGTGCCACATTGATCCTTCTTCTCTTGTGTTTCAGGACATACTCACGGGCAAGGTGATTGGATGTGGTCATGAGCAGAGGGGACTTTACATACTTGTCCAGCCTCCTTGTGGTTGCTACTATCCCTTCTGGATCCGTCTCCCCGTTTCTGTGGCATCTTCGTTTTAGACACCTTCCTCTGCAGAAGTTGTGTCATGTCCTCCCGCAAATCTCTACCCGTACAAGCTTGGAGTATGACGCGTGTCAGTTTGGGAAGCACCACCATTCCTCTTTTCCACGTCATTAGAGTCGTTACAGTGGTTAGTTGTTTGAGTTGGTTCACTTTGATATCTGGGGTCCTAGTCGTGTTCCTGATCATCAGGGACATCGGGTTTATATGGTCGATGTAGATGATTTTTCTATATTATCTTGGGTATTTCTGATGAAGATAAGTCTGAAGTTGGTCTCGTTATCAAATCTTTCCTTATTGAGATTAAAAATATTTTTTTTTAATGTGAAATTTATTCGCACTGACAATGCCTTGGAGTTTTCTACTTTACAATTTCCGGACTTCCTCAGATCTATTGGTGTTGTTCATCAAACTTCGTGTGCTTACACTTCACAGCATAACAGTATTGTTGAACGCAAACACCATCATCTTTTAGATGTTACAAGGACTCTTTTGATTCAAAGTAGGGCTCCTCATTCTTTCCGGGGTGATGCAGTTCTTACTGCATGTTACTTGGTGAACCACATGCCATTTACTATGCTTGGGAGAAAAAGTTCCTTTCTTGATTGTGTTTCCCGAGAAAGATTTATTCTCACTTACCCCCGGAGTCTTTGGATCTGTGGCTTTTGTCCACAATTTTACTCATGGTCGTGACAAGCTCTCTCCTAGAGTTGTCAAATTTGTGTTCGTTGGCTGTTCTTGTACGCAAAAAGGGTATAGATGGTTTTGCTCCTGTTGGGAGAAAATATTATGTGAGTGCTGATGTCACATTTTTTAAGTCTATTATGTATTTTTCTCCTATAGGTGGCAGGTTGTCTAATGTTGACTCTGGTGAGGATATCTTCGTTCCTCCACCTCCGATATCTCCACCGACAAAGTCCAGATGTTGAGTCTCAGTCACCTCCACCTCCTCCACCACTTCCTCCTTCACCTTCGTCTACCATGACTCAGTTCCTGTGTCGTTTTTACATACACAGGTCCTCTACTTGTCCATCTGCTCCTGCACCTTCCCAATCATCCAGCATGTCCCAGGTATGCTTGATCTATAGGATACTACACAGGAGAATCTGATAGCAGAGAACAGAGAGGATGATGACCTCGATGTACCTATTGCCTTGAGGAAGCCCTGTCGCAACTATGCTGCGTACCCTCTACTTATGCATCAGTCTTTCAGAGGAATACATGAAGCTTTTTATGGGCCTCTCAGCCATGGTTTTAAAAAACGCGCCTCGAGGCGCTGAGGCGTACGCCTCGAGGCGGTTTCCACAAAAAAGCGCCTTGAGGCGCATGAGGCGGTCCTGGAAATGGCAACTTACGCCTCGAAGCAACGAGGCGCTCCACGAGGCGTTGAGGCGTCGAGGCGTAGTTGAGGCGTACGCCTCATCTGGAAACGGGTTAAAGGGTAAAACCCGATTATTTGGAGGCCCCATTCGCACGAACGAGTCGCTGGAAGTTTCCTGGAGCCCTAGACCTGCGCGGGCGGAAGAAGAAGGTATGCAAAGTCGCCTATCCCCCTTTTTTTTCCTCAACGTTGCACTTTGGATCTCCTCTCCCAAAGATTTCGGCTGATCCTCTTTAGCCTTTTCGTCAGATTTTGTTGTTGGCACCTTGCCGGCTCGCCGTCGCCTCTATCCCTGAGGAGCGGTGCCGCAGCCCTCAACCGTTGAAGGTACTTTTTCCCTGAGCATGACATTCTTTAGGAAACACCAAGCATCCTTAAATTTCTTTATATTGTGTTGAGTTGATATCATAGAACTACATAGTACATACATTGAAATTCTTTATATTGTGCAAACGGATGAGGTAAATTTTGTTTGTATATTTAATAGTTAAGTTCATTCTTGTCCTACTTCAGAAATGGCTCCAAGATTGAAAAAAGGACATGATGGTGGACGTGATAGAGCGGATATTGCATGGAAATATTGTAAAGAGGTTGAGTTAGAGGGAGAACAAAAGAAGAAAGGATACAAATACGTGAGTTGTAACTTTTGTAGCAAGATCATCACAGGTGGTATTGTAAGATTAAAAGAACATTTGGCGAGAAGTCACAAGAATGTTAGTGGTTGCCCAAATGTACCGCCAGAAGTGGAAAATGAAATCAAGTTGTTTCTGATGAAGAAAGAGTTGGATAAAAAAAGATCAATTGAAGAGATGCAGGAGGTTCGTCGAGTGGGAGCATATGCCATGCAAGGAGGATCTGATTTTGGTGAGCATGTACCTACCGGATCAAGTGGAGCTCAACAAGTAAGAGGTCCTATGGATCTTTTTGTGGGAGGACGGGGTGCTGGAACGACAAGTGGAAGTGGTGGATGTGCAACTACTCCAGATAATGCAGCACAGATTACATTGAATGCGTCTTGGAGAAAGGAAGAAAGGAAGAGGTGTTGCCAAAGCATAGGGAGATTCTTCATAGAAAATGGGCTCCCTTTCAACGTTGCCAATAGTCCTTCATATGCGACAATGGTGCAAGACATTGGCAACTTTGGAAGGGGTTTGAAACCTCCAACTATGCATGAATTGAGAACTTGGATCTTAAGGGAAGAAGTTAGCACTATAAAGTCACTGATGGATGATGCTAAGGCATCCTGGAGAGATGTAGGTTGCAGCATTATGTCGGATGGTTGGACGGATGTTAAAGGGCGCACTTTGATTAACTTCTTAGTGAATAACCCTAAGGGCACATGGTTCTTGAAATCCATTGATGCATCTGAAGAAATCAAGAATGCCACGTTCCTGTTCAATTTGCTTGATGAGGTTGTTGAGGAGGTTGGAGAAAGCAATGTCATACAAGTCATCACTGATAATGCTGCCGCTTACAAGGCAGCTGGAGAGTTGTTGATGCAAAAAAGAAAGCACTTATACTGGACTCCATGTGCAGCTCATTGCATTGATCTCATGCTGGAGGATATCTTGAAGTTGCCCTTGCATGAGTCCGTCTTTAGAAGGGCAAAAAAGATTATCAACTACATTTACGCTCATGGTTGGGTTTTGGCAATGGTAAGGAAACATGTTGATGGAGATCTGGTTCGACCTGCTGTCACCCGCTTTGCTACAGCTTTCCTTACATTGCAGAGGCTGTTTGATGCCAAAGATCCTCTTGAGTCATTTTTCACTTCAAGAACATGGAAAAGCAGCTCCTATGCCACGAAAGCTCCAGGAAAAAGTGTAAAAAACATTATCATGAAAAGTAGATCATTCTGGCCTGGTGTGGCATATGTGATCCGGACGACAAAGCCATTGGTAATGGTGCTTAGAATGGTGGATTCTGAAAGGTATCCACCGATGGGATTCATTTATGAGGCCATGGATAGGGCCAAAGAAGAAATTTCTCGAAACTTGGGTAATAATGAGGGGAAATATAAGCCAATATGGGACATTATTGACAGGAGGTGGGACAAGCAACTACATACCCATTTACATGCAGCCGCATACTTTGTCAACCCTCAATGTCAATATGATCCATCATTTAGAGATGATTATGAAGTGAAAGTTGGATGGTTGTCTTGTGTGGAAAGATTGGTTGCTGATAGGGAGGAAAGGCTGAAAATTGATTTGCAAGTAAGTTCTTTCATCAATGCAAGAGGCTTGTTTGGTTGGTCAGGTGCCATCGAGACACGAAAGAAAAGAAGCCCCGGTATTTAACCTTTGTCATATCTATATGATAAGTTCATTTCAAATTTCTCTTAACAACAACTTTGCAATCAATTACAGCGGATTGGTGGCAACTCTATGGCGATGAAACTCCTGAACTGAAGAAATTTGCAATGCGCATTTTAAGCTTGACATGTAGTGCATCTGGATGTGAGCGTAATTGGAGCTCCTTCAATCAGGTGATTACTTACTCAAGCTTGGTATAACTTACATCCGTATGCTAAATTTACAATAGATGTATCATGAAATATTTGATTGCTCAATGATAGGTCCACACCAAAAGAAGAAATAATTTGAGACAAGAAAAACTCAATGACCTGGTCTTCTGCATGTTCAACTTAAAGTTGAAGCAAAAGGAAGTGAGAAAAAAGACTTTGGAAGATCCCCTTTACTTGAATGACGTCGATTCGGATGATGAATGGATTTCTGAACTCCAACTAACTGAAACTGAAGTTGAAGCTTTTCATGAACTTGATGGAAACATTCCTCTTGAAGATGATGCGTTAAATGAAGACATTGTAGAGGAACAAGGCGAAAGGAGACGACAAAAGAAGAAGCAAAAGAACCATCATGGGAAAGGTATCGTAACAAATCTTATTTTGTTGTTGCTTCTTTGATGACAATTTAAGGACAAATCTTATTTTTTATTTTACTACTTTCAAATAGGAAAAAGTGTTGTGGATGTTGATGAAGATGAATTCCAAGAAAGTGAGGGGCATACTGATGAAGAAGATAATGAGGATGTAATCGTGCAGTATAATGACGACTCACTGGAGGACCCAATAAGCAGCACTGATGACGAAGATGATGGGCAAGATGATATTGAGGCGGAAATTGCTCCTGACGAGTGAAGATATTTAGCTAGATAGCCTACATTAATACTTTCAGACTTTCAGTCATTTTGGGATTTGAAACTTGTCTCCTTTTTATTTTCATATGCTGGACTCTAGAAACTTTCTTATTTCGTTAATTAATATTGTATCTTTAATGCCAGTGACTTTAATGCAATCTTATTTCTAGCATTTTAATATAAAGTTCTATATTTGTATAATTTTTAACCTACAAACTGAGGCTTACGCCTCGACCGCCTCGAGGCTTACGCCTCGCCTCAATCACAGGAAACCGCCTCGATCCGCCTCACGTTTTTTAAAACCTTGCAGCTATTACTATACCACGAACATATCAGGAGACCATACAGGATAGCAGTTGGCGACTTGCCATGGAAGAGGAGATGGCCGCTTTGCAGTCTCGTGGTACCCGGAGTGTTGTTTATGACCCTCCGGGTGCATCTGTTGTGGGGTGCAAATGGATATTTACGGTGAAGCACTGAGCGGGTGGCAGTGTGGATCGCTACAAGGCAAGGCTTGTAGCACGTGGATTCACCCAGACTTATGGGGTGGATTATCAGGATACCTTCTCTCCAATGGACAGAAAATCAACATTACACATTCTCCTATAATTCGTTGTTTCACGGGACTGGTCTCTTTACCAGCTTGATGTGAATTCATTTCTTTATGGAGATCTAAATGAAGAGGTTTATATGCAGCAACCACCAGGGTTTACTGTTGAGGGGGAGTCTCTGTGTAGGCTCCACAAGGCGATCTACGACCTAAAACAGAGTCCAAAAGCTTAGTACCAGAAGCTTTAAGAATTGATAGAGCAACAGGGCTTTGTCCAGTCCACTACGGATCACTCACTTTTTGTCCAGAGGACACAGAGAGGTATTGTTGCTATTCTCGTCTATGTTATTGTCATGGGTGATGATGAGCAGGGCATTCAGGTGACCAAGGAGTTCCTAGGTCAGCAGTTTGTGACCAAAGACCTTGGTAATCTTGGATACTTCTGTGTATTAGAGTTTGCCAGGAACCAGTGTGGTTTTGTGATGACCCAGAGGAAGTTTGTTACTGATCTTCTTCTAGAGACAGGCATGACAGTGTGTAAACCTGCTACTACTCCTACGGATCCAAGTATGAGACTATATGATGATGATACAGAGGAGGTAGATCAGAGGAGATACAGAGAGCTTGTTGGGAAACTTCTATATGCTACCATCATCAGGCCAGATACATCCTTTACCGTTAGCAAAGTGAGCCAGTTCATGGAACAACCCAGGAAGGTTCATATGGATGATGTCTATATGATTTTGAAATATTTAAAGATTTCACTAGGAAGTGGGCTTATATATGCAGCAAAAGCACTTCTTGATGTGACAGCATGTCCAGGCGTAGATTATGAAGGATGCCCTAGCGACAGGAAGTCTACTTCTGGCTATGCTATATTTGTTGGCAACTCACTCATGTCATGGAAAAGTAAAAAGAACAGATAGTGGTTGCTAGATCTAGTGCAGAATCCGAATATAGGGCCATGGCTCAAGGAAGCACAGATATGATGTGGGTGAGGTAGGTTTTGACAGATCTTGCAGTTGATGTACCTCTTCCTATGCAGCTTCTATGTGACAATCAGACAGCACTTTTTATTGCAAATAATCCTACATTCCATGAACGTACAAAGCATATAGAGGTGCATTGCCACTATACCAGAGACATGATCCAGAAGGGTCTCATATCCACCTCTCATGTTTCTACTGGAGATCAGACTGTTATATTCACCAAAGCTCTTATTAGAGGCCCTTTCCAAAGATGTTGTTTTAAGCTGAACACGATAGACATATATAATCCAGCTTGAGGGGGAGTGTTGAGATTACTATACATCGTTGGTGTTATTTCTTTTATGTTCTTTATGTACCCCTCTTGATATTTACCCAGGATTTTTCTCCTATATAAGAGAGCCCTGGGGTCTCATGAATAAACAAGGCATTCATTCCTCCCAACATTTCTGAAAAGATTTTGGTCATTGTGATTAATTTTTTTGGTATAGTTAATATATAGAAGTTTACGCATAGGCGTCTCCTCGACATCGCACCCTATTTTTCCTAAAAAAAAAATATTGCACAGAGAGAGTGCTCAAGTTAAGACTAAGGCCTTGTTTTAGGTGCATTCTTGGAATGCACAAAAGCATTCTATCATGATTAGAAGAATTTTTGTTTTTATATCATCACTATGGAAAATTTAATTTTTTATATCTAAGGGATAGTATATCATTTGGCAAATCTTTGGTTGGGAGACATATCAATAGTTACAATCAATTTATATTAAACGATTGAACCCATATAAAGAGAGTGGATATGTGAAGATGAAGTATCGATTTGACATGGAATTTAGTGGTTGAGACAATTAGTTTGGATGATTTTATGCAACAAAGAAGAAGCCAACGGCAAGTTGATGGCATAATCTCGCTATCGAGCTTGAATGAAGAACAAATTTCCTCACCTGATGAAGAGTGGCGATAATGACATCTGAATAGTAAAATCTCGAGATGAACTGCAATGAAAATTTATTTGTGTTCAAGTATTATTTTGTCGTTTTAATGCTATTTTAAGTAATGCATTTAGTATTAGAATTATTGGTGTCTCCTTTGGTGATTGGTGTTAAGTCTTACAAATAATAAGGATACTATAATGTGCTAACTTTTTAACAATAAAAATTGCTTAAAATTCTGCATTAAAGTTTTTTGTTATATTTTCTTGATCTATACTTTTATTATATAAACTCCAAAGTCATAAATATGTATACTTATTCATTTATCTATAAATTAAAAAATACAAAAAAGCATAGAACCGTAGGTAACTTAGATACAAGGTTGCAAAAGTCCGTAGTCGGTACTCGATCGGCCGGGTCACTGACTAATGATTAATTGGCAGTCGGACGACTAATCTGATTTAGTCAGACTTTAATCAGCTTTGGATTTTATGATCATTTTAAATATATAACTCATTTTTATACATATATTTACATAGATATTGTACATTTTTACACAATCATAATAAAATAAAAGAAGTAATCGAATTTAAATAAAACATTAAGCATATTATAATAAGTTTGCTTCTAAAAAAAGCAAAACATAAAAAATACGATATTTTCAAGCACGAATTGGTCAATTAGTGTGCCTAATCGGAATTAGTCGGTACTCGGTCAGCCACCCCACTGACTAAACTAGTCGGACCTACTAGTCGGGCCAGTCGGGCGACTTTTACAACATTGCGTGTATATACCCTCGCAAATCACAAAAATAGCTTATTCACTATGCAATGACATGTCTAAATGCATATGCATATGGGATTCCTAGACCTTGCTTGATGGCTAGTGGGAGAAGACAAAGAAATCGCATTCACCTAATGGAGGCCTTTAGATTGGCAATCCAAGGAGATGTGTATGTCAACAAAGACCATCAGGGCACATTTTTCAATACTTCTAATACATAGAATAGAAATATTGGTTGGACATGGTCGGGGTGGAGTCTAGCACACTTGGAAGGTCGTATGTGAGTTTCTTGTAGAGAAATTTGCATTTGACAAAATGAGTTGTAGGAAGTGGTATGCATGGACATAATGAGTTGTAGGAATTGGGGTAACGATATAAAGAGGAACATGTCGAGCCGCATGAAGGAGAAGAAATAAGGTTGACAAGGGGATAAGAAGGTATCTTAGAAGAAAGAAACCAAGTGAAAATAAGGATAACACAGCTGCCTGTCAAAATCTCTTCTCTTTCTTTGATTCATTACATAGGAATAAGATGCCTTTTTTGACATGGACAAGAGGGAAATATGTGAAGGTCCATGCCATACGTAGATTAACTAGTTAAAAGCATAAATCATGACAAAAGCCGAGACTCGAGGAAAGTACTAGCTGAAAAAAATAATATTTTCTATCTAAAAATGCTCCCCTTTGAAGATAAATCCATTGAGAACAAGCCAGCGCCCAGATATCCTGGCAGCCACGTATGCCAAAGCGAAGAATGAGGTCAAGATTCTTTAGCTATCGTTCGATATCTATACGACCAAGTAAAATGGTCGTTCTCTACATGCATTTTAATCTTCGTTGCGTGGTATCTTCGAGAGGCTTCACAAATTCATGCGCGTGACAACATCTAGAGCAACAAATGGCATACAAGAACTCCACGATGGTTCAAGTTTTCGTGGCTACTCTTGACTCTGAGTACGGGGCAGCACACACACAACTTCTTATCGGTGCAGCCATACTTCCCATGGAGGAAGCGTACAGTCGCCTCATCAAGCTACTTGTCACACCACCTGCTACCATACAGACCTCCTCAGCGATGGCTGCATCTCGTGGCAGGGAGGTTTCTACTCAGTTCAGATGGTGTGATCCCCACGGCAGAGGAGGCAGACGTCAGCGTGGCCCGTGCACCTATTATCGTTACGGGTGTAAACGGACCGAACCTGAGCGAACCTACATCTTTTAGGTTCGGTTCGTTTACTTAATCGAGCCTAAACTTGTGTTCAGGTTCGGTTCGTTTATTTTTTAACTGAATCGAACCTTATTTTAATCGAATCGAACATAAACGAATATCGAACTTGAGAATTCTCTAAAAAGAGGGAGTGAAAAGAAAAGAAATGGAAATATATGTATGTGTCTATAATTAGAATAAACATTCATTCAGTTTTTTTATCTAACTATTCTTCATCTTTTGAAAAAAAATAGATTAATAACGATTCATTTCTTTAAAAGAAAGTATAATTATAATATTTTTATATCCGTTCAGATGAGGATAAGACATAATGCGGGGATATGCGATAAATAAGGCTTATACTTGTTCTTTTGATTTGAGGATAAAGAAGGGAAAAGTACTAGACACAGATAATGGATGGTTGTAACCACAATGTGACTATTTATTTTGGGATAGTTTACACCGAGATAAAACCTACTTATCCTGTAAATATTAACTTATCTCCATACAAAGTTCACTTGTCATGGGGACAAAATCAATTTATCTCAAAATAAGGACCATTTATGCAGATAAGGATATGTAATGTGTGTGTGTGTCTATCGAGCTTTTAACGAATCGAAATCTGAGTGAACATATGATTTTTAGGTTCAGTTCATTTATTTAATCGAGCCTAAACTTGTGTTTATGTTTGGTTTGTTTATTTTCGAATCGAATCTGAATCAAACTTTTAGCGAGCTAAACCTAAGCAAATATCGAACTTGAGAATTTTTTTAACACCCCTAATTGTCGTCATTCGGGTCATTCCGAGGATACATGCAATCAAAAGACAGAAGCATGGATACCATGCATCTGCTTGTGTGGCCGAGCAGATTGAGCCTCCGGACAGTTCAGTTCCTCATACAGATTCGTGTCTTGATGACATTGTCTCCCGTCTGAGGGAGATAATGACTCTTGCCGCTGGCACCACTATAGGTCCTCCGGATGCTGCAGCCGCTAGCCCGCTACTAGAGCTTCTTCGAGCTCCTTAGGTATAGCCTATACTTCTACCAGTTGCAGAGGGCATATATGACTGAGTGGATCATAGACTCGGGTGCTTCCCGCCGTATGTATGGAAATAGAGCATAGTTTAGTGTCGTCCTCCTCGTCAGTTGCTGCTAAAAAATTGGTAGGATTGTCCCACCCTCGCTAAAAATGAGAATTGTGGAGTGATTCCCAACAGGTGGTGAGGTTTCTGCATTCAACAATTCGATATTCAGTTATGTCCATACTTCTTTAGTCTTTTAGCAAAGCAAAGAAAAGATGGTTAAATATCTCAATATTTTCATAATAAAGGGTGCATCCATCGTCGGACAGCAACAAAAAAAACCTTGATCCATGTTAGGTACTTCAACCCAAATTAATTTGCAATTTTAGATTAAGATCTTTGATATTTGGCTCAGTTGTACATCTAAAAATTTGTATGCATGTCACTCTGTGAAAACATTATCTCTCCAAACCCAGTCGACGTGACCTTCCCGAGGAAACCAAAGAACCGGTATTATCTAGGAGTTGCAAGAACTCTTGAAAACGTTGTTTTGAAAAAATCCAAGCGGAAAGTGGGTATCCATGCACCATCCACCAAGAATCAGACATCATTGCAAACTCAATCGGTAGCCAACATAAATAGACATGGGAAGTGGGTCGCCAATGACTCCATCTGTCCGGTCATCTATACAAAAAAAACAAATCAACATCCATCTCCAAGCATATGACGGAAGATCAAAGGAAGTTGTGGGAGAACAGAACAAATTCCCTTCTAGAAAGGGGATGAAGAAAAAAGATGATGAAGAGCAATGGGCCTCTGGGTGCGGATGCAATATATTCTATGGATTAATATGCAACATAAGTCTTCCCCGTCACCACAAATCCTTACAACCCACTTCAAAAGTAATGCTCTGTTCATGGTATCTAATAGGGGGAGACCAAGGCCACCCTCCTCTTGGGGGAGCATGAATGTCTACCAGTCAACTAAGGGTATTCCCAAGGAATTCATATTGGAGTTTTCCCCAAATGAAACTCATCATAGTCTTCTCAAGACAACAATGTATCACATCCGGCAACAGTCAGCCTTCATTAGGACAAGACATCCATCACGTAAGAGAACCGAAGCTTTCCATCTAACGAGCTCCCACTTCAACTCAATGACACGGAACCAATAATACATACGAAGATGATCATTGCTCATAGATCTATCCCAAACAGTAGCTAGGAAGTGATTCACGAGCAGAATCAAGTTCACTGCCACATTCATCCGCTTTAACCCAAGAGAGCTCAAAGGCGACTCCAATCAACTTATCCCTATTGAGATTCAAACCAAAAAATTTACCAAAGATGTCCAAAATGGCAATCATTCCCCTTGCTTCTTCCATGCTTCATTCAATGAAAAAGATGGTGTTGTTTGTGTATTGAAGGATGGGGAAAAAATAACAACCAAAGAATAACCAGCAAAATTGATAGGTTACCAATCAAACATACGAAGACGACCATTGCTCAGGGATGTTGCCCAAATAGCGGCTTGGGAACGATCCACAAGTAGAGCCAAGTTCATTGCCACATTCATCTGCTTTAACACAAGAAAGCCCAAAGGCGATAATCAACTTATCCCTATTGAGATTCAAACCAGAGAGTTCCCTAAGATGTCCAAAATGCCAACCATTCCCCCTTGCCTCTTCCATACTTAATTCAATGAAAAAGATGGGGCCACCCGTGTATTCCCCCTTGCCTCTTCCATACTTAATTCAATGAAAAAGATGGGGCCATCCGTGTATTGAAGGATGGGGATGGAAATAACGTCCAAAGAATAACCATCATAATTGCCTCGAACAACCAATTGATCCACCATATGTACCAATGGGAAACCCTGACGGATCCCTCGCAGAGGTTGGAAAAAACCATCTTCACGTCCGCCATTCACAAGTAGAGAGTAAGACGCCATAGTGACCTTTTTCCATTGTCGAGATCCAATGTTTGGGAATCCACATTTTCATAGGTATCAGAAAAATATACTTTCAAAGAGGATCATCAGTTCCCCGACTTCTCCGATCAACCATAATTTATGTGGCAATTTCCAAGATATCTATGATTTGCTTGTCCGGTTAAAAGCATATTGGACTAAAGAAATAATAAAATCCAGACCAACATCAAGCTAGTTTGCCAAGATTTTAGCCATTATAAGGTAAACGGTATTCGAAAGTGCAATAAGGAAAAAACCCTCCGCACGATAGAGGCCACCTTTTTATAGCAAAAATAGGACAGCCTTATTGAATCTTTCAAAACCTGTGTTACAATGCACAAACTCTTCTGTCACAACCATAACATCATCCCAGACAACATCCTAGACCCCACGATAAAAGGGTATTGGGAAGCCATCAGGTCTCAAATCTCCAACTGCATTCAGATACAACACCGCAGTTCTAACCTCGTCTCGGTTGAAAGGCCTCGTCAGATAGGTTCGTTGAGAGTCAAAGATAGTAGGAGTCCTAGTAGTCGTCCATCTCTATCTTTTGTTTCCCTCTTTGTGTAAAGCTCTATGAAAATGTTTGTCAGTGCTCGGCATATATCATGCTCTCCCTTCCCTTCACAAGGGAACCGTTAATCACAACAACATGCATCAAATTTCTTTACCTATTATTATAGGTTGGCCCTTTCTTTATATGATATTTCCTTTTCTCTGTGTTTCCCCCTTTCTGTTATTTTGCCTTCTAGGATTACTCCTCTATATAAAGAGGAAATATGGCCTTTAAATAAACTATTCATTCATTTCTTTCAGCATGGTACCAAAGCAGTTATCTTGGACCAAGCTCGGGTATCGCTACAGTACCCCAAATCCCCACCCATCAGCCTCTCCCTTGTATAGATGTTGGTGAAGCTTAGGGGGAAAACCTTAAGCGTATCACGGAATCGTAAACATCGCATCGTATGCGATCGGGAGTGAATAATCGTATTAGTTGCTCGGGGCAGCGGAATTTTAAAATTTTAAAACAATGAAACCAGATGATCCAAGAATACTTCTCAGATCGTTTTATCTAAACCACAAAGTAAATACTGAAATACCTCTTGAAGCATGGTTGTGATCGTGTCTCTAAAGTAAGAGACCCCCTATCTCAAGTCCGATCCAACAGAGGAGATACTTGCGAGCGCATTCATGAAACGTGTGCTCCTCGCAATCTAAGTTGATAATCTAAGCTGTGAATCTCCTGATCTTGTCACACGAGATCCGATGTCTTCTTCACGAGTGAGGTGCACCGAAGGAGACAGAGATTCAAGAGCGGTCGAAGCGGCGACACAACGACGTGGCGACGACGGTGATCCTCTCTAGGGTTTAGAATGGACGACCACTCTAAAGAGAGAGGGGTCGTGTGTGATGATGAGAGAGAAAGAGAGCTTGCAATTATGTTGCCTAAAATGAAGAGCTAGGGCAGCCTCTTCTTTTATAATATTTTGGGAGTCCATATATCTCAATCCATGGACAACACAAATCCAATAATGGAGAATGGAGATTGCTTTTAATGGTCGTGATTTTGTTGTAAAAACACAACAACAATTAATTAAATTAAATTAAAAATATATTGAATAATTATAAATATAAATTAATTCAATCAAATAAATAAACAAGGAATAGGAAAGAGGCAAAGTCCCTTCCTAATGCGTGGGCAGCCACACTTGAATTAGGGCTCAAAGTGGTCATCCTCCCTCCTCACAAGGAAGGTACCTCTTTTTTCCAATTATGTGAGATATGGTATCTCACATAATCCTTCAATATTTACAAAAACTTTTGTTGTAAATTATTTCACAAAAATAATTCCAAATTAATTTCTGAAATATCAATCATGCCATTGGAAATTTGTGAATCGCATATACAACCCAAAATAAAATGTAAATCACATTTTCAATTAAATGTCCAATGCGAATCCAATTCAGATCAATATTTAAATTATAAATGTTATTTACAAATAGATCTCTCTAATATATTATAAATCACATTTATAATATATATATATAATTTAATATGGATCGTACTATCCACATTATTCATATCCACGATAATTAAATCACATTTAATTATATTGGATCATGATTCTCATGCATCTAAATAATATGAATCAAATTCAAATTATTAATGATAATTAAATCACGTTTAATTATCTATTTCACAATGCTTGGATACACATTTATCAATGGAATTATTCTTGAACTCTTTCAAGAATAATACGCTTTCTCCGCAGATACTTGGAGATAAGGACAGGGTGAGTGTACGTTCCACATATGGTGACTTGGATATTGAGATCATATCTCAAATCCATATCAAGGGAACCACCCAAAGATGTTTGATTAAATCAAAGTCGTAAATATAATCTTCTCATTGCATCTGAATCGTATTCAGATCAATGTCCAATATTTGGACTAAGATCATATTACTTCTCTACTGAGAGGAGTCACTAAAATCTAAACATGTTTCATCACTCCCTCAAAATGGAAGCGTCATGGTTATACAATCTTTTATGATCACATCACCCTCAAGTATTTCTAATACATGTACATCATGCAAACCGAAAGACCTAGGATAAACCTGAAGTTTTAGATATTATTTAGATTGTTTCCTTCAAGGTTTTATCATTAAGTTTCTCATTTGATCATTGGGAGTTGGTATCGATCGTATACTTTCCAAAAGCATATATCATACCCAGGTGTTGATCATATACTTTCCAAAAGCATATATGAAATCTACAAATTCAGTCAAGCTTCTAAAGCGAGACGACCGTGCACAGAATTTGATTCCCAATATCTCATGAGTGAGCTCATGTCTTCCGATTCAGTAATGAACATGTACAATCCCTCTGAGAGATCGTATTACTCATATGCCATTATATGCACACCAGTTCGTCGATTTATTGACCTTGATTAAATCAATAATCTATCGGTCTACCAAATGTACATACTCAAACATATAGTAACACGTCTGTCTCCGTTCAGAGGATGTGTGCCTATATCGTAACAGTATATGACATAGGACTTGGTTATCTCGATCTTGTTAAGTCAACTCTTTAACCTAGCTTATTTTAACACCTCCGAATCTCTAATCCTATGCAGAGGACCCGCATCAAAAGGTTGGTTAGTATCAGTTTTTTTAAGAACAGATTGATATCAGCATATTACCATTAACAGAAATACTATCAATAATTAAGTGGTTAGGGATCATCTTATTAGCCGCCATAAGTAAAGAACCCGAAGAGGGATGATCTCTTTTGAGGTGTATAACCTATCTTAATTAAAGAATAATCAATATATGTCACCAAAACCATATTAATATAGATATGGATAACGCATCAATCACTATTGATAGGCTGATAGTTACACTTATTTTTGTAAGCATCACGACACATACATCAACGCATCTACTTAAAAAAATCTCTGTGATCAATCATTTAGATAGATTTTTGGATCAATATTAATTAAGATTGTCAAACAAAAGGTCTAAGTTATTTAAAGTCAATCACATCAAAAAAATGAGAGAAGTTGAAAAATCGAGAAAGCCGGTCATGGTGATCCTTAACCTGACTGTGTGAGGGCGCGGTGACCCTCAACTGGGCGGGAGATAGGAAGCCCAGTTAGGGCAGCGGTCGCTTAGTGCACGGGTCTAGGATCCTAGTCCCTTTCACGATTTTTACGCGAGCTCGCAGTGTTTTTACGCCTCGTTGGGATCCCGACTTTTGAACAGTCCGTTGACCCTCTGTTTTAGGATACCCATGTGGGGATCCTCGATTTTCAGTTTTTCGTACGATTTTGTTTGTCCGTTACCGGTCAGACTCGTCTAGAGTGACTTTTTCGAAGAGTCTCTCTCACCCGTCTCTGGGGCGTAGTTTTGGAGTAGACCTTACCCTCTATTAGACCGCACTTCCAATTAGAGGGCGAGAAGAAAGAGTCTTTAGGAGACTACCTCACCGCTTGAGTTTTTGGTTACTTTTCGCCAACAGACTTGGCGATGCTACATCCGAATCATTCATGTCTACATCTAAATCATCAGGTCGAATCCACTTTCCATTGAATCAAACCTAGGGTTACATCCGAGTCAATTATAGTGGATTGGAGGAGTTACAATCAAAGTTGAACGGGTTATAGTGTACATTGGTTATGAGATGAAATCAATGATGAGTTGTGTTGGTTAGAATTGGCTATAATTAGGTTGCATTCGAAATCTCTATAAGCTAGCGGACGTGTTGGGAACTTAGTTAGGATGCATTACACAACACCGCAAGCCTACGGAGGCACCCCAACCCTAAGGCATTATTCACGCCTTAGAGTCATAGTATGAGGTTATACAAAGACTAAGACCATGGACTATCAACTAGACTTAAAAAGATAGATAGAAATGAAAACCCGTTAATATATTATCATTTCCATCATCAATAAATTAAGAGTAAAATAAAGTATCACCTCACCAACTCATTATTAAGATCCATAACCGGATCTCAATGACAAGAAAACAATATATACTTACTGGCCTCAATTACTACAGGAAAATGTCATAAATGGAAAGTTTTGGAATATTGAGTAAACAAGGGGAAAATGCATACAAGATAATTTGAAAACCTTTTTCTACGCAGGTAGTGGTAGTTTTAAAATTCATAAATGCCTATCTACTTGCTTTCTTTTGAAAATATTAAATGCATGTTTATTTTAATAATAAAACATATGAGAAGTACCAGCGCTCGCTGACGCTTCTTCTACCTTCCATAAAAGGCCATATCGATATCGATATCTTATCGGTCCATCCGGAAAAGGATATATCGAGATATATCGCCGATATCGACGATATCGATGGAAATGTCGAAAATGACTCAAAAAGGCATTTTTTATCGTTTTTTCATAAATTAAAATTATCCAAGATATTAAAACAACAAATAGCCTACAAATACACACGTATATCGCACATATCAGTCATTTATATCCCATATATTGCACATATTGGTCATTTCGAACATATCAATATTAAAATTGATTCCTGACTTATAGATATGGGAATGGAGTTCATCCAAGTTCTTAGAGCACTAAATAACTTACAAATATACTCTTAAATCACACATATCGATCATCTGACCCTTATATCGCACATATCGGTCATATCGAACATATCGCCGATACTGTTAATTGTTTGATCTATAGATATTGAAAATGAAGTTCGTCCAAGTTCTTAGAATAATAAATAACTTACAAATATACTCTTAGATCACACATATCGATTATCTATGACCGCATATATCGGTCATATCGAACATATCATTGTTATTGTTGATTGCTAACTGGTGGATATTAGAAATGTAGTCCATTCAAGTTCATATACACTAAATAACTTACAAATATACACTTATATCACACATATCGATCATCTATGACCCTTATATTGTACATATCTGTCATATTGAGCATATCATTGTTAATGTTGATTGTTGACTTATAGATATTGTAGAGTTCATCCAAGACTTATATTGCATCACATATTATGTATAAACAAAATGTTTGAGCTATTTTTGGAAACAAACAAATAAAAAGCATAATAGCATTTTTTAAAAAGAGACATAATTCACCGTAATATTTTCGAAAGGGGAAAAAAGATGAATTAAAATCAATTGGACACCCCCCAGGTGAAGGACCATTGTATGCACCCCCTATAGCATCATACCCTACATGAAACAAAATATATAAAAGGTTTTTTATCAGTTGTACCCCTCTGAGATATTGCAATATCAATTATGCCCCTTCCTTTTTAGGAATATCAGATGTACCCATGACTTCTTACCGTTCCATCACTTTTACCCCTCGAGTTAGTTATCGTCCATCCCTAACACGAACAGACGCTAACTTTGGGGACACAAAGGAGATTAAATTATAAAAAAGGTTTAAAATGTCTTGGACCAACTCCCCCCCCCCCATCCTCTCCCTTCCCAGCCTCCTCTGCCTTTCTCCTCCTTTAACCTCCTCCGTCTCCGCAACCTCTTCCCCCCGCCCATCAAGCTCGCCGAACAAGCCCTCTGTCCGCTCTTTCCCAGCCTCCTCCGATAACTGCTCCTCCTCTGGAGTGGGTCCTCCTCCATCCCCATCTTCTTCCTCCCCCTTCTCTTCATCCTCCCCAGCCTCCTACTCCACCTCTGACACCTCCTTTCCCCGCTCTCGCACCTCTCCCCACCCACACACCTCCCCCTTTGTCTCGAGGTCCTCCCCCCCCACCCTCGCACCTCTACTTAGCTTGTGCACCTCTCCCTCTTCCCTGAGGTTCTCACCACCGCCCCTGCACCCCCCTCCCACATCTATGCACCTCCTCTCTGCCCTTGTACCTCCCTCCTATGCCCTCGCACCTCTCCTCGCCATTGTCGTTTACAGTGAGAGCCTTCTATGATCTACGTCATTGGTGGGCCTAATTTTAATGACTATCAGACCAACATAATGCTTCACCACACCATCGACCTCCTGGATTTCAGCCATGAGCTCTGATGCTTCCAGAATATAACTTGCTATCAGATATCCCCTTGAGATGAAGATGGATTTCACCACACCATTGGGTTGGAGATGAAGGGAAGGAGGGAGGGGTAGAATTGAATAGTTATACCCCTCTGAACCTCAGCATGGTTTGAAAAGACCATGGTTAAGTTGAACTTATTGACGGTTAAAGTAACAAAGGGACACAAGTGATAGAATGAAAAGAAGTCAGGGGTACAACTGATATTCTCAAAAAGGGAGGGGTATAACTGATATGAAATATCTCGGAGGGACACAACAGATAAAAACCATATATAAAACATGATGTGATTTAATATTAGGAGTAGTAAAATAAGTAGTGAAACCAAGCTTACAAGGGTAATATTCTTCAATATATATCGACGAAATTTCGGTGATATCGGTCGATATCCGGGAATTTTTGTACTGAATACAATCATTTTCGGCCGATCTGGCGATATATCGTCGATATATAGATCATATATCGCCGATTTGGTAAATAGATATGCACCCTGATATCGATATCACATGCCTCTCGATTCCGATATATCAGCAATATTGCCTTCTATGGTCGCACCATACAAATAGATAATATCGTTGATAAACATAGATATCGAGGAAATTTCGCCGATATCGGTCGAAATCCAGGAAATTTTGTACTAAAACCCATGAATTTCAACCAAAATAGATCGATATGTCGAAATATCACCGAAATTCCGGTCTAAATCTGGGAAATCGACATATATATGAGTTTCGATACCCATGACCTCTCAAAATCAAAATTTTGACGACATTTCGTGAAATTTCAAATCCATGGTATCTACCCCACTTTGCCTCCTTGTTCGCTCACCGCCTAAGCTAATAGCTTACTTGGGAACCTACAGGTTTTTAAGATGTGTATTTATCACTAGTGTCATTCTTACCTTCCGCAGGATAAGTTACGCACTTTTTTTAATATCAATTGCACCCCTACCTTCATGTGTCGTTATCACTTGTTCCCTTCCATTAGTTTGGCCATCGATGAGTTGAATTAAATCATGGTTTATTAAAATCAAGGTGTGGTTAAGAGAGATAGAACTGCCAAACTCCCCATCCTCACACTTCAAGCACATGATTGCACAATTCTCACGTGCATGCATATCTGATTCTACTTAAACACTGGAGTTTTTTCTGAATTCAACAAGATTATGGAGGCATTCAATCGGATTTTTAAGTGGGATTTGATTAAATCTAAGAGGGTTGGTGATGAACTCCATTCAGATCTTGTAATGGTTGCAAGTACCTTCCATGTTTTGGCAGGCAAGCAATCAGCAGCACAATAGCAGGTTGATGATTCCTGGTGATCGGGATCATACTAGATGGTACAGTTTCTTTTGTTGTGGTTTTTGATCAATTATGATGTATATGCTTCTTTTTCTCTTCGGTTAGATTGTTGGGATACATGTATGTATTGTCAAACCTTTTGTACATGTATATATTATGAAAGTTCTTACCCCATAACCTTAGTATCCGCTTTAATAGGAGTGAGTTGTTCATTGCCTCAAGTGTTAAAATCCCCAGCCCTCTTGTTACCTTCATCCTAGTCAAAACACTTGTAACATCTGAATCCGCGCAAACCCGAATCCGATCCGAATTGGACCCGATTAACCCAATAAAGTTGTTGGTCAATGCTAAACAACCTAAATCGATCAATTGATCGTGAATCCAAAGTCGTTCGGGCAAAATCGACAAAAATCGGTCGCACCGTAATGTGTGTCCGAAAAAGTCGCAATGTGAAATTGGAAACAGCAAAACGAATCAAGACTATTATAAAATCTGATTCGACGAAATAAGACCAACAGAATTGACCTTCGTCATTCGGAGATCGATGATATTTTAAAACCACGAAATTTAATCCCAAACCAAAACCGTATCTCAAAAAATTCGAACATCCAAACCCAATTGAAAATATATCAATATTATACTCATTTTGATCGTCGTTCAGATACGGTCAAATCGAGATATGGCGCATAAAAATCGGAGGCTCGATGTGCGCATACGGACATTTTTAAACATCTTAAATAAATGAAAAAAAATATTATCAAAATTAATTTCTGCTACAGTATTACAGCAGACTGTATACAGTTTTTTAATATATATACAAAATAGAAATAAATATATATATATATATATATTACAAGACTAATGATGTCATTTTAAAAAGAAAAGAAAGAAAAGAAATGGGAAGTTCCACAAACCTTCCCTCTCCCTCGTTACCTCTCCCTATATAATTCCTCCTATTCCAGCCGTGAGAGATCCCCTCTCTTTCCATTCTCCATTTTCCCCCAAACTCCAACAAATGTTTCCTCTTCCATAGCCATTCCTGCTGGATTTGGGAGGGTAAATTGTTGTTGTTCTCCCTTGCCTGGAACTGCACTCCAGGCTCCTGACAAGAGGAATTCTTGCTCAAATCAAAGCCAATCAGAAACAATTGATGCATCCAAGTTGTTGTTCTCTGCTCCAAATTTCCATCCTTTGCATGCAATTAGATCTCCATTTTGGAGATCTAATTAGGTACAATCCTCAACTATTCCTCTTGCTGCCATGCATGAGTTCTCATATATGATCTCCCCCTTTTGCTGGAAATTAGAATTTCATATCAGGAATTAAGGATTCTTCTTTAAAAATTTAAAATTTGGATTTGAATTAGATTCTTTGCATGTGGGTAAAGTTGTAATTACTAAAGAGTACATCATTAAGGTGCTTTTTATTGTGAAGAAGCCCTATCGTATCTTGTAAGGTGTTTATTATGTGGGAGATAAAATCGATAAAGGGGTTCTCCAGTTGGTTTCCTGCAGAAAGATTTATGTTGCTTTAAAATGACATTTTGACATAGCTTTCTGGATGGATGGGTAACTTGTATGCCTTGTATTAATATGTTTAATGTCTCTACTACATAAGGGTATTAAGCATTTATGTTGTCCTCAAATGTTTTAGCTAATAACAGATCTTGATATACATATATGACCAATTAATTATGATGATTTGTACAACAACAACATAGCCTTTTCCCACAATTAAGTAGGGTCGGCTACATGGATTCTTCGCCTCCATTCAGAGCTGTAAACATATATTAGTTTACTTTGTATTTCTCTTTTATTTTTCTTTTCTGTCGTATGCTTTATGTAATTTACCCATAGGCTACTCTCCTGTATAAGAGAGCCTAGGGTTGATGGAATAAACACTTCTTCTATTTTTCCCAACATGGTATCAGAGCGACGGTCCTAGACCGGAGTTCTCAAAACCCTAACCCTATCCCTACCCCCACCCGCGTGCCTCTCTCTCCGCCGCCGGCGCATACCCGCGCTCATGTGCCTCTGCGCTTGCGCCTGCGCGCCCCCAACGCCATCCAACGCCCCTTAGCGCCATCTAGCGCGCCCCTGTGCGCCCTTCAGAGCGCACCTTCGTGCTCTCCAGCGGGCACCTTAGCACCCTGTGCGTGTGCTCTTGAATCAGCCCTACACGTCTCTAGAGCGCACACCGTCAACTAAATGGGTTTGGTTGCTTGAAGTCTACACATGCAACTAAACCCGTCTATGTCCGTGTAGACGATCTTATCTTCAGTCTATCGTTCCAGTCTTCTGTTTCCAGTATGTCAGAAAGCAAGGCGGATATTCCATCTATAGGCGCCTTTCGTGGTCCAGCACCTATCGTAAAGATGGATGGTACAAACTATGAACTGTGGCGATGCAGTTCATGAGTATGATGAAGTCAACTGGTAAGGAGCACATTCTTACCGAAGAAGATCCTGCTGAGAAGACTGGAGCCAATGCCTCATGAGAGGTAGATGATGCATACGCCAAAGTCTGGTTATATAGAACTTTGGCGATCGAGATTGCCAATGATATTCTTCATGAGCCCACGGCTAAAGACATGTGGGATATTCTGGCAGCCACATACTCTCAAGCAAAGAATGAGACAAAGATTCTGCAACTCCATCATGACATATTCACCATTAAGCAGAATGGTCGCCCTCTACATTCACTCTACACTTCTCTGCGTGGGATGTTCGAGAAGCTGTACAGCTTTATGCCCCTGACAGCAACACCAGAGCAACAGAAGACCTACCGAAATGCTACTATGGTAGGAGTTTTCCTTCTGCCCTTGATCCTGAGTATGAGGCAGCACGATCTCAGATCTTGGCGGATTCTACTATTCCTCCTATGGAGGAAGCCTTTCACAGGACGAGCCGGATCACTGTTCCCTCTACGACCACGAATCAGACTGCTTCCGCTGTGGCTGTCAACAGAGGTCGTGGAGGTTACCATCATACTCGTGGCCGTGGTCCTCGTGGCAGAGGAGGCCGAATTCGGCCAACATGTACCTACTGCCACCGTACCGGACATACTGAAGACACATGCTACTCCAAGCATGGATTTCCTGCATCTGCACGAAACGATGAGTAGATAGAGCCTCCATCTGCTGCTTCTTTAGATCAGCGCTTTGATGACCTTGTTGCTCGTCTAAGGGGCATTATTCCTCCATCCGGCCCAGCACATACTACTGAGAGCCAGTCCGACATTGCTGCATCCGCCTCTGCCTCTACCAGTGCATCAGGTAGAACACTTGCATTTTCTAGTAGTGGATCAGATACTCTAGCATGGATTATGGACTCTAGAGCCACACATCATCTATGTGGCGATCATAGTCTACTTACAGGATACAGACAGATCCCTCCAGGTCGAACAGTGGTCATTGCTAATAGCACACATTCCCCAAATACTGGTCAGGGGGAGATTAGACTGACACCTTCTATGCAGCTGAAGAATGTGTTACACGCACCTGATTTTTCAATGAATTTGTTATCTATCAGCCAAATTACAAAGGATTTACAATGTCGGGCGATTTTTTATCCATCTTCTCTTGTTTTTCAGGACATCCTTACGGGCAACGTGATTGGTCGTGGCTATGAGCAAAGAGGCCTATATCGCCTCAGTCAGCCTCCTTTTGTTGGAACCTCATCCATACCTATTGGATCTGTATCACCTCTGTTATGGCATCTGCGCTTTGGACATCTACCGCTTCAGAAGCTGCGTCGTGAGTTACCCCAGGGTCTGTCTCACACATCTATCCAATGTGAGGCTTGTCAGTTGGGAAAGCGTCATCGGTCTACCTTTCCCAGTCGTCAGTGTCGGAGTAGTACCTCCAAGTTTGAGTTATTTCACATTGATATCTGGGGTCCGAGTCATGTTCCTGATCATCAGGGACACAGGTTTTATATAGTTATTGTGGATGACTTTTCTCGTGTGTCATGGGTGTTTTTGTTAAAGAATAAATCTGAAGCAGGGAATATTATTATCAATTTTCTTAATGAGATTCGCAATGTTTTCTCCACTTCTGTTAAAATTGTGAGAAGTGATAATGCCCCGGAATTATGTACTCATGTCCTAGCCAGTTATTTCTCATCCCATGGGATTAAACACCAGACATAATGTGCCTATACCTCCCAACAGAATGGGATCGCTGAAAGAAAACATCGCCACTTACTAGATGTCACCAGGTCACTTCTTATACAGAGCAATGCTCCCTATTCTTACTGGGGTGATGCGGTTCTTACAGCGTGCTACCTAATCAATCGTATGCCGTCATCCGTCATAGGTGACAAGATTCCTTTCACTCTTATCTTTCCTGGTAAAGATCTATTTTCCCTGACTCCTCGTGTGTTTGGTTCGGTTGCCTTTGTCCACCAGTTGTCTCCTGGTACTGACAAGCTCTCTCCTAGGGCTGTCAAGTGTGTGTTTGTTGGGTACTCCAGAACTCAAAAGAGGTACAAGTGCTATGATCCATTGCGTAGGCGGTATCTTGTTAGTGCAGATGTTACATTTTTTGAATCCGTAATGTATTTTTCATCCTCAGGTGATCAGCAGCTACCTCCAGTTACTACTGATGCCATCTATGCGACACCACCACCACCACTACCACCACCACCAGCAGCAGCTCCTTTACCATCATCTGCACCTCCTATTACTATCCCTGTTTCACCACTACCTTTTCATTATACCTGCAGGCCTACTCCAGCTCATGGTCAAGACTCATCACCTAGCTCGCCTAAGGTATGTTCTGAAGATATTACTCTTGATGGATCTAATGAAGTTTCTGAGTAGGATGTGCAGCAGAGGACAGATGAGGACACGGCTGATTTAGATGTTCCTATTGCTATACGCAAATCGAAGAGAAGCTGTGCCACATATCCTTTAGCAGCTTCTGTGCCATTTGATCGACTATCTGGGGACCTCAGGAACTTTGTGGTGGCCTTGTCAGCTGTAGATATTCCACGGAATTACCAAGACGCTCTGAAGGATAGTAGATGGCGTCTAGCAATGGAGGAAGAAATGGCAGCTCTTCAATCTAGAGGAACTTGGAGTCTAGTTCCTATACCTGCAGATGTGTCCCCAGTGAGCTGCAAGTGGGTATTTACAGTCAAGCAGAATGCAGATGGCAGTATTGACAGATACAAGGCTCGCCTTGTTGCTCGTGGCTTTACACAGACATACGGGGTGGACTATCTTGATACATTCTCGCCAGCAGCCCGTCATTCTACCCTACGGATCTTGTTGTCAGTTGCGGTTACTCGTGAGTGGCCGCTATATCAGTTGGATGTGAAGAATGCGTTCCTATATGGTGATTTACAGGAGGAGTCTACATGCAACAACCACATGGTTTTGCTGTTGAGGGGGAGTGTTCCAAGGTGTGCATACTTCATAAGGCTATCTATGGCCTTAAGCAGAGTCCCAGAGCATGGTTTCAGAAGCTCTCAGACCTCTTTGAAAAACAGGGATACAAACGCTCTAATGCTGATCATTCCTTGTTTGTACAGAAGACTTCAAGAGGTATTATGATGCAAATGGAAATTGGCGTCGACGAAAATAATAATTTTTTCTTATGGTAGATTTTTGGTAGAAGAAAGAGAGGGGTTGAGAAGAAGAACTCGTCGGGAATACGAGAGGTTGAGGGAGAAGAACGCGGAGATCGCGGGAGGAGAGAGGAGAGGCAGTGAGAGATAATGAGATAAACTCAAATTTTCTTAATACTTGACTGACTAATACATTGGACCCTCATCCCTTTATATAGGAGGGATGATCGTACAAAAATAGCAAATTAATTTAAATTGACAACCAATTTATCCTAATTGGACTCTAACTAATTAACCGACCAAAATTCAAATTACATCTACGAATAAACGTTGGAGATCACAGGTGATCTCAATTATTTAATTAGAGATACGATAATTTAAATAAACGTAAATAAAATTGACCATTAAAATTTAATTAAAATTCGGCCCTATCTGTTGGTTCCACGCTGCATCAACTCTCCTCCGCTTTAAAAAACGTCTCCTGACGAATTGGCTTGATGTAGGTGCGTCGTTGGAGAATTCATCCATGAGTTGTGGCTTCAATTCCTCCAATTCGATCCTTTTCAATGTTACGTTTGTAGTCTTTCCCAATTGGAGGACGTCCCTGTAATTTTCGTACCCCTTTAATCTTCCTTAATTTCCTACCAATTTCGGCCTTTCTGCAAATAGGATTTTCAGGCGAATCTTCTTGACAAATTATCCCAAAATATCCCTTCCCTCAATTGAGGGGATTCGATGGGAGGGATCGCTGCCTCCCTTGTTAGGGTTTCACACCCTTTAAATCTCGTTCATGGCGGCGCCGAGGTGGGAAGCTTGGGCATCGCAGGGGTGGTGATCAGTTAGGAGGAGGCGGCGCGCGTGGGGAGGCGCGCAGGGAAGAGGGGGCGCAGGCGGGAGGGGGTGGGGGTGCGGGCGTGCGGGGGTGGGGCGATGGAGGCGATGGGGATTGGTGCGCTGGGGTGGGGCGATGGCGGCGGTTCTGAAGGTGCAAGCGGCGTTGGGGAGGCGAGGGAGATGGGGGGAGGCCGTGGCGCAATCGCGGGGAGGCGGGGGTCGTGTGGGCTCACGTGCGGGAGGGCGCATGGTGCTGGGAGGGGGGAGATCGGGATGCAGGCAGGGTCGGGGCGTCGGCGAGAAGGAGGTGTGTGCGGGGTTTGACAGGGCGCATGTGGGAGGTAGGGAGGGGTGGTGCGGGGGAGGAGGGGAGTAGGGGAGGAAGGAGGCGGCGCGCGTGGGAGGGCTGGGGAGAGGGAAGGGTGGCGATGCACGAGAAAGGGCGGGGCTGGGGGTGCCGCTGGGGGGTCTGTGGTTGTGGTGGGCTTCGTAGAGGGTACGAGGGTCGGAGGTGGTGTTTGGGGGGAACGGCCGGGCGAGGAGGGTAGGGGGGTTACCTGGGATGGGTGGGGTTGTGCCGGGATGGCCGGAGGGGGCATCGGAATTGATTTCGATGGCGGAATCAGATCTGGGATCTCCTGGACAGCGGCCGAATCTTCATTCACGGCAGGGTTTTCTTCGTCAAAACTCGCGGCAGCGGCTTCGACGGGTGGAGGCTTCGATTGGGCGTCGCGGAAGGCCTCAAAGTTAGCCATTAGATCTCGAAACATGGACTGGAAGTTGGTTTGCAAATCACGTATCATGTGCTCCGTCTCCTTGTAGCAGGCGTCAATGGTGGTGAGGGCTCGTCGTGTTTGCTCGGATGAACGATGATGCCTTGATGCATGCCGGTGCGAGCGCCGGGACGAATCGTCAGATCGTGAGGACGATCTGTATGCCATGCTCTGATACCAATTGATGCAAATGGAAATTGGCGTCGACGAAAATAATATTTTTTTCTTATGGTGGATTTTTGGTAGAAGAAAGAGAGGGGTTGAGAAGAACTCGTCGGGGATACGAGAGGTTGAGGGAGAAGAATGCGGAGATCGCGGGAGGAGAGAGGAGAGGCAGTGAGAGATAATGAGATAAACTCAAATTTTCTTAATACTTGACTGACTAATACATTGGACCCTCATCCCTTTATATAGGAGGGATGATCGTACAAAAATAGCAAATTAATTTAAATTGACAACCAATTTATCCTAATTGGACTCTAACTAATTAACCGACCAAAATTCAAATTAAATCTACGAATAAACGTTGGAGATCACAGGCGATCTCAATTATTTAATTAGAGATACGATAATTTAGATAAGCGTAAATAAAATTGACCATTAAAATTTAATTAAAATTCGGCCCTATCCGTTGGTTCCACGCTGCATCATATTATTGCAATCATGGTTTATGTAGATGACATCTTGATTACAGGATATGATGCACAAGGAATAAAGAAGGCAAAAGAAAAGCTGGGCAGTGAATTTGTTACTAAGGATCTTGGAGTCCTTAGATATTTTCTGGGGCTGGAGTTTGCCAGAAATCTGTATGGGCTAGTAATGTCGCAGAGAAAATATGTTACGGATCTGTTGAGTGAAACAGGAATGCTTGGGTGCCGGCCTGCTACAACACCAATGGACCCCAGCATGAAGCTATATGACGATGATACAGAGGAGGTGGACAGGAGAAGATACAGAGAACTGGTGAGCAAATTGTTGTATGTCACGATCACTAGGCCCGATATATCCTTTGCAGTGAGTCATGTGAGCCAGTTTATGCAGCAACCACGTCAAGTTCATATGGATGCTATACATATGATACTCAGGTATCTCAAATCATCTCCAGGTGCGGGTTTGCTATTCAAGAAAGGCGAGGTGATCTCTATCTCAGCATGTGCAGATGCAGACTATGCAGGTTGTCCCAAGGACAGGAAGTCCACCTCTGGGTTTGCGGTTTACGTTGGAGATTCTCTAATCTCATGGAGGAGCAAGAAACAAACTGTGGTAGCCAGGTCTAGTGTTGAATCTGAATATAGGGCTATGCCTCAGGTTAGTACAGAAATGATGTGGGTAAAGGATGTGCTTACAGATCTATGCATAGAAGTCCCACTTCCTATGACCTTAGAATGTGACAATCAGGCAGCATTGTTTATTGCAAACAAACCAGCATTCCATGAGCGAACCAAGCACATTGAGGTTGACTGTCACTTCATACGTGACATGATTCAGAAGGGATTCATTGCTACATCCCATGTTAGTTCAGAGAATCAAACTGCAGATATATTCACCAAGGCATTACTACGACGCCCATTTCAGAAGTGTGCGTCCAAGCTGAGCATGATTGACATCTATGCTCCATCTTGAGGGGGAGTGTAAACATATATTAGTTTACTTTGTATTTCTCTGTTATTTTTCTTTTCTGTCGTATGCTTTATGTAATTTACCCATAGGCTACTCTCCTATATAGGAGAGCCTAAGGCTGATGGAATAAACACTTCTTCTATTTTTCCCAACAAGATCTATCTTGGGTCAATCTCGGACTTATATCCAAAAAACTAAGATCCCTTTGTATAGTCTCTTTCCAGCACTTCTTGGGCCTTCCCCACCCTCTCTTAGCCGGCTCAACATCCCAACACTCGCATCTCCTAACCGATGCATCCGTTGATCTTCTTTGCAAATGACCAAACCATCTTAAGCGGTTTTCTCGCATCTTATCCTCGATCGGAGCTACACCAACTTTCTTTCCGATTGCATCATTCCGAATCCGATCTTTACGTGTGTGTCCACACATCCACCTTAGCATTTTTATTTCTGCTACAGCCATTCTTTGCACATGTCTATGGTTTACAGGCCAACATTCAAATCCATAGAGCATAGCAGGTTTCACGGCTGCTTTGTATAATTTTTCTTTAATTTTTAAAGGAATCTTCTTATCACAGAGAACAGCAAAGGCTCCTCTCCACTTTAGTCAGCCTGCATTTACTCTATTAGCAACATCTCCATCAATTTCCTCATCCTGTTGCAAAATAGATCCCAGGTATCTAAAAGAATCTCTCTTCTGAATGTTATTGTCACCAATCTTCACCTCGATTCCTTCACCATTGCTTCCATCAAAAGTGCACTCCATATATTTCGTCTTAGCCCTGCTTATACGAAATCCTTTAGTCTCCAATGCATGTCTCCAGACCTCAAGCTTCTCATTTACTTCATCTCTAGTCTCGTCAATCAATACAATATCATCAGCAAATAACATACACTAAGGTGACTCATCCTGAATGTGACTTGTCAACTCGTCCATAATCAAAGTAAAAAGAAATGACCTCAAAAATGAACCTTGATGTAAACCAATGTTGATGTTAAACTAGTCAGTCTTCCCAGACGGGGTCCTTACACAAGATAAAGCACTATCATACATGTCCTTTATGAGGTTAATGTATAGGAAAGGTAGTTGTCTCTTCTCCAAAACTATTCACAATATCTCTCGTGGGACAGAGTCATAAGCCTTCTCCAAATCAATAGAGATCATATGGAGGTTCTTCCCTTTTAGCTCTATAAATCTCCATTGTTCTCCTCAGCAAATGGATGGCTTCAATAGTTGAGCGACCTGGCATGAATCCGAATTGGTTTTCTTTACGTTGGAAACTTTCCTCAGCCTTCTTTCGATCACACCTTCCCAAATTTTCATAGTGTGACTCATCAGCTTGATGCCTCTGTAATTTGAACAATTTCGAATGTCTCCTTTATTCTTATAAAGAGGCACCACGATACTCCTCCAATCTTCAGGCATTTTCTTGCTTCGCCAAATAACATTGAATAGATTTGTAAGCCAAGTCAAGCCACGCTAACCTAAAACTCTCCATACTTCTACAGAGAAGTCATCCGGTCCAACGCCTTTCCCAGGTCTCATAACCTTCAAAGCCTCCTCTACTTCCTTTCTTTGTATTCGTCTATAGCTTACACGATTCAAGTAACTTTCACTACTAGCTAGATCACCCAAAGTGATCTCTCTATTTTCTTCGCTGATGAAAAGTTTATGGAAGTACTGCTCCCATCTAGTCTATTTGTCCTTCTGAGTAACAAGCACGTGACCTTCATCGTCCTTAATGCATCTCACTTGAGAAAGGTCTTTGGTCTTTCTTTCTGTTGCTTTGGCCAACCTGAAAATATCCTTCTGGCCCTATTTAGAGTCAAGATTTTTTATAAAAAAAAAACTTCATAAGCTTTTGACTTAACTTCGCTTACAGCCTTCTTTGCTTTCTTCTTCGCTACTTTGTAGTTTGTAACAGTTTCCATTGTTCTATCCTTTGACATAGCTTTAAAGTATACTCTTTTAATTTTTAGCTTCTCTTGCACCCCTTCACTCCATCACCAAGCCTCTTTTTGACCAGGAGCCCCTCCCTTTGACTCGCCTAGTATCTCTTTAGCTACCTTTCGGATACAAGATGTTGCTGCCTCCCGCATCTCGTTTGCACTTCTGCTACAATCCCAAGATAAGTCTTCTAAAACCTTCTCCATGAAGCTCGATTGCTTCAATGGAAGATTCAACCATCAAGCTCTAGTGATCTTAGGTACCCTCATTTTCTTTACCAACCCTTTTATTTGCACATTCAAGACTAACAAGCGACTTGGGTTGTCAAATTCTCTCATGGGATTACTTTCCAGTCTTTACAACACAATCGATCTCTTCTCCTCAACAGAAAATAATCTGTGTTCTAATTGGCCCACTCTTGTAAGTAATTAAATGCTCATCCCTCTTCTTGAAGAGAGTGTTTGCTATGAAAAGATCATGTCATTACAAAATCTAGAATGACTTTTCCCTCTTCATTTCTATCCCCAAAACCATGTCCTCCATGAACACTAGCATACCCTGAAGCATCTTTTCCCACATATCCATTAAGATCTCTAACTATGCAAATCATCTCTCTTTGTGGGATTCCTTCTAAAATCTTATCCAGATCCTCCCAAAAAGCTTGTTTAGTCCTTTCATCTAAACCAATTTGCGGTGCATAAACTGAGATGATATTCAGAATTTCTTCTTCAAGCACCAATTTAGCAAAATAACCCGATCCCCAAATCTTTGCACCTCAACCATACAATCCTTCAAATCCTTATGAACAACCACTCCAACACCGTTTCTACCCTTATCTTTACATGAATACCAAAGTTTAAAGCATGTCCTCTCGATCTCCCTTGCTTTCTCTCCAACCCATTTAGTCTCTTGAAGACATAGTATATGAATCTTCCTTCTTTCCATCGTATCCACTATCCCCATCAATATTCCAGTTAACGTGCCAACATTCCAACTACCAATCCGCAACTTCCTATGCAATCTCTTTTGGACTAACTTCTTTACTCACATGTGTCCATTTGCGAGAACCCTTGTACAATCCATACTGAAAAATTGGGTCTGAAAACATTCAATTTGCTATAAATGTTTAATATGTATACTTATTGTTCTCAACAAATTCATATACAAGTTGTAACTACTATTAATGCTTTTAAATGTATATATATCTAGTATATATAATTAGTTGAATGAGCTTTATTGTAATCTGCCGCTAAATAATAAGTAATAATAGAACTTTGGTTGTCATGGCCCCTGACTATGAGGAACCAAAGTTCTAATTTAATACTGTGTGACCAGAATATCGACTGGAGTCTTTGTACATTGAAGATAGAAAGTATCTATCTTTTGTTGCACAATCCTATTTTACCAAGGATCAAAAGAGGAATTCCGAAACATATATGAAATATGGATGGCTTACATCAAAATAAACTATATAGTGTTAAGTAATAACGGTTAAAAAGTAATATATCTTGAGTTTAGATACTGATAATTGATAACAAGTTGCCTTTCATCAAGAAAATAAAATTTTGTAATATAAAACCATCAGTCTTCCAGCATATTACCATTAACAGAAATACTATCAATAATTAAGTGGTTAAGGATCATCTTATTAGCCGCATAAGTAAAGAACCCGAAGAGGGATGATCTCTTTTGAGGTGTATAACCTATCTTAATTAAAGAATAATCAATATATGTCACCAAAACCATATTAATATAGATATGGATAACGCATCAATCACTATTGATAGGCTGATAGCTACACTTATTTTTGTAAGCATCACCACACATACATCAACGCATTTACTAAAAATCTCTGTGATCAATCATTTAGATAGATTTTTGGATCACTATTAATTAAGATTGTCAAACAAAAGGCCTAAGTTATTTAAAGTTGATGCAACCTAAATAAGAAGCGAACTAAAAAAACAATTCTAAAATTAAGACTAATGGACCAAACGATGAAAACAATTAAGATGATATGCGATGCGCGAAAAAATCAGTAACAAATGACAGCAATTACTCACGTTTTAGTACCAGTTAATCCACAAATTCAGGGCTTTCCAATTAGTTAAAAGTTCCTAGGACAAATATAACAATGTTGCAACAACTAGGAGTCACAATCATTCACCAAACCGAATCAGTAATATACCAATCCACAAAGCTAATAATATGCGATAGAAATAATGGTGGAAACGGCACTCATACCACAGCCGGCAAGGAAAAAGTCCGCGCACTTCAGATCTGGTTGGCGTTATTCTCGAAGCTTTGGACGGCTTGCAACGGCACCGGAGGGTTTCGACAGGACCACAGGTCGGCGGTTACGCCGAACTCGGCAGGCGGCAGTGCTGGCTTCACGGGAGGGGGCAAAACGGTCACTGGGGAGGTCGTATACCGTGGCAGCAGGGTATGAATGGGCAAAGAGAGGCGGGAGCACGAGGGGGGTCACTGGCGATGCACACAGAGAAGGGTGGAAACCGAACGGAGGGGCGCGGCGGTTCGGGGGCGGTGAGAGAGGACTGTAGGAGGCGGTGGGGTGGGCGAGCGGTAGGGTATGAAGAGGGGAGGGGCGGTGCAGCGTGGCGGAGGGGATGTCGGGGCAGGGAGGAGGCGGCGCAGGGGCGGTTCACGGGTTGGCGGGGCCGAGAGGTACGGGGGAGGCAGGGGAAGAGGGGCGGCGTCGGGGTGTGGGAGATGGCGAGCGAGGGGCGCGGGAGTGGAAGGAGAAGGAGGAGGGCCCTGGGGGAGGCGGCGAGAGGGAGAGGGAGGAGATGGGAGGGAGGCTGCGGTAGGAGAAAGGTTAGGGTACGGGAGAGGAACACGGGAGATAGGGAAAAGGGGGCCGCGGGATTAGAGAGAGAGAGATAAGTGAGGGGGAAATAAACTTTCATTCAATACTTAATAAAACCCTAGCATTTGGGGAGCCTTTATAGAGGCTAAATCCCCCCAAAATAAGCAACAACTTCCTAAAAATTAGGAAAAGAAAGAAAATAAAAAAAGAGAATAAGAAGACCTTGTATAATGAGCTTTTTACATAGAATAAAAATAAATAAAATAAATAAAGCCAATGTTCGAAAAATGATCATGTAAGATCATGCTGCATCAACTCCCCCCTGCTGAGAAGAATCTCGCTCCGTCAAGATGGCATCGTGGAAGTTCTGAAGTATATCGGGGCGGAGTTGCTGGAGTTCATCCTCGTCAATCCAGGTGCAATCTGTAAGAGGTCGTCCCTTCCACTTGCCTAGATATCGTCAGAAGAGACCACGTCTAGTCGTCATATCTCGGATGTCTGCAATATCTTCAATCTGATCGGCATCAGTCGCGGCTGGTGGTTGGCACGTATCATCGGCGGAAACTGCTGGCGTAGTGGCATATGTCTGTTCATCTCCATGGTATAAGAAGAGATCTGATACATTAAAGACTGGCGAAGTCTGGACGTCTGGCGGCAGATCAAGTAAATAAGCATTGGGCCCAATCTTTTTGAGGATTCGGAATGGACCAATCTTTCGTTCACTCAATTTTTGGTGGACTCTCAAAGGAAACCTCTCTTTTTTTAGGTGGACCATCACTAATTCTCCAACTCTGAACTCGCTCTCTCTAGTGTAGGTTGGCTTGAGCTTGGTATTTCTGGGTCATGGTTTGGAGTTTGGCTCGGATTTTAGTATGGATGTGGGTTAGGTATTCGACCAGATCCTCAGCAGCTGCACTACTTCTCCCTTGCATGGTTGTGGGTTTTAGGTCTAGAAATTGGGTAAGTGGAAAGCCGTACACACTCTCAAATGGCGATTTTCCGGTGGACCTATTAGTGGAACTGTTATACGCGAATTCAGCTTGGGGAAGATATAGATCCCATTTGGACGGAGAGTCCCCTGCAAGACATCGCAATAAATTTCCTAATGATCTGTTAACTACTTCGGTTTGCCAATCTGTTTGTGGATGATAAGCGGTGCTGTATTGCAAACGAGTACCAAGACGAGACCAAAACGTGCGCCAAAAATGACTCACAAACCGGGTATCACGATCCGAAGTAAAAGAACGAGAGACACCATGCAATCGAACGACATCACGAAAAAACAAATCAGCTACATGAGATGCATCGGAGGTTTTTCTACATGCAATGAAATGTGCCATTTTAGAAAATCTGTCCACAACCACAAAAATAGAGTCAACTTCCGTACCGTGAGGGGTAAGCCTATCACAAAATCCATAGTGATGTCTTCCCAGGGTCGCAGAGGAATCGGCAGAGGTGTATACAACCCAGTGTTCTGCCTATGGCCTTTGAATCTTTGACATGTTTGGCATTTTTGTACGAACTTTGTAACATCCTTTCGCATTTGCGGCCAATAAAATCGCTCTTGGAGAAGGGTCAAGGTCTTGTCTCTTCCAAAGTGTCCAGCTAAACCACTATTATGCAGTTCTGAAATCAGGTTCTCTCGAATGGAAGTGGCAGGAATGCACAGTCGGTGGGCTTAGAACAGGAATCCCTCATAAAGGACATAAGTGACTGCCGGATCCTGTCCAGTATCAACACATTCTGCATAAACTTGTCCGAAGTCAGGATCAGTGGGGTAGAAGTCCTTGAGTGTGTCAAATCCTGTTGTGCTGATGGTCATTGTGGTCAGGGCATGAGCTCATCTGCTTAACGCGTCGGCCACGCGATTCAGGGTTCCAGCTTTGTGCTTGAGGTGGAAGGTTTATTCTTGGAGGAAACTAACCCACTTGGCATGGCGCTTGTTAAGGGTTTTCTGCGAATTCAGATATCTTAAGGCTTCATGATCAGAGTTAAGGACAAATTCACGTTGGATCAGGTAATGCCTTCAATGCTTGAAGGCTTGCACCACGGTATAAAATTCGACATCATAAGTGGAGTACCGTGATCGAGCTTTATTCAATTTCTCACTGTAGAACGCTACAGGTCATCCTTCTTGACTTAGGACGGCACCAATCCCGACATGTGAGGCGTCGCAATCGACTACAAAAACCTTGGTGAAGTCAGGAAGTGCCAAAACAGGGGCATGTGTCATTGATGTTTTAGATTCTGAAAGCTGGTTTCTGCTTCAAGAGTCCACGCGGGTGCGCCTTTATGCGTGCAATCTACCAACGGGGTTGCACAAGTGCTAAAGTTCCGGATGAAACGTCAGTAGAAAGAAGCCAATCCCAGAAAGCTGCGAATCTCAGTGAGGGTTTTGGGCACGGGCCAGCTCTGAATGGCCTGAATCTTGGAGGGGTCAACCTTAAGTCCATCGGCAGTGACAATGTATCCCAGGAAGAGGACCGTGTCAGACATGAAGGAGCATTTCTTGAGGTGGACATACAGTTGTTGGGCTCTCAAGGTTTCCAAGACTTGTCGCAAGTAAGATAAGTGGTCGTCTTTGGTCAAACTGTAGATCAGTATGTCGTCAAAGTATACAACCACAAACTTACCAATGAAGGGTCGCAATACATGATTCATGGTTCGCATGAAGGTGCGGGGGGCATTCGACAGGCCGAAGGGCATTACCGTCCATTCAAAAAGGCCCTCTTTGGTCTTAAAGGCAGTCTTCTACTCGTCTCCAGGTCGGAGGCGAATCTGATGGTAGCCACTGCGAAGATCCATTTTGAAAAACAATTTGGCACCCGATAGCATATCATGCAGGTCATCAAGGCGCAGAATGGGAAAACGATACTTGATCGTTATCTTGTTGATAGCGCGACTATCCACGCACATTCTCCACGTGCCATCCTTTTTAGGTGTAAGCAGAGCAGGAACTGCCACGGGGCTGATACTCTCTCGAACATATCCACGACGTAGAAGATCAGTAACCTGCCTGTTCATTTCTTCATGCTCACTCGGACTCATTCGATAATGTGGTAAGTGGGGTAGGCTGGCTCCAGGGACTAGGTCAATGTGATGTTGAATGTCTCGCAACGGGGGTAGTCCTTCAGGCAACTCTTCAGGCATAATGTCAGCAAACTCCTGGATGATGGGTTTTATCTCAGGTGGGACTTCGGGTGTAGTTGTCTCTTGTTGGCTCACTTCACGTCCCATTAACGCATAAATGGTGGAGCTCTCCTGAATTTCACGTTGGAATGTCTGGGCTTCCATCAACAATACAAGACCCGTAGTCGAGGACTTTGATGGTGGAGTATTTTTACCAGATTGTGCGGTCGCGGCTCGAAGTGTAGCCACCTGGCGGGGGCTAAGGGCGTCGCGTTGTAGTCTAAGGGTCACACGCACCTTGTCTATGAGAAAGGAGTAAGTGTTCAGTTTTCCTTTGTGCTCAGTGTCTCGATCGAATTGCCAAGGTCTCCCAAGTAGTATGTGACAGACATCCATAGGGGCTACATGGCACCACACCTCGTCTTTATATGAAGGACCAATTGAGAAGCTAACGAGGCTTTGACGGTGGATCGGGAGTTGGGTACCACCTCGAAACCAGGCCACACTGTAAGGTTTCTCGAGTGGTTGAGTTGACAGACCCAACTTATCGACCATTTCTTGTGAAACGAAGTTCTCAACGCTTCCTCCATCAATGATCAGCGAACAGCATCGCCCTCCTAAGGTGCAGGTGGTTCGGAAGATGCTGCGACGCAGCCAACTATTAGCGTCGTTGACAGCGAGTGTGAGCAAGATGTTTGTGGGTGCGCTGTCAGGAGCAATAAAGTTCTCATGTTCAATTACCAAGAAAGGTCTGGATACGTCTCCATCCACTCCTAGAGGCCCATAGTCATCGGCTCCCACGGTGTCAGCAGTCAAAGTGGTCGGATCCTCTTCAGGGGATTCCTGCTGGTCAGAGTCGGGGTATTCAGGGTCGTCGATGGTGCATAAATGGGCGGGTCTAGCCTTAGGGTTTGGGCATTCTGCTGCGCGGTGCCCTTTCTGAAGGCATCTGAAACAAGTATCGGGTCCTACTGCAGGTCGAGCCCCGAGAATTCCTGACCCAGCATGAGCTGGTCGGGGGTGTGAACTTGTGCTTCCAGTAATAGTGCGAGATATAGGGCCCCCTGATTTAAAGGTTGATTGTGCGCCCACCCTAGTTTGTCCGATAGAGATGTTTGGTGCAGAGGGTGTAGCAGCAGAGGCAGTTGTGATAGTCGTGCGTCGTGTGAGGTTCTTGGATAACTTCGCTTCAGCCCTTTCAGCTCTATCATGGGCAGTGTCTACTGTTCGACAGTCACACATGTACAATTCATCTTGGATGTTGGTTCGTAATCCATTTGTGTATCGGGCCACCAGTTGAGAATCGCTTTCTTTTAAGTTGTTCCGAGCTATCAGGACTTAGAACTCTTCAGTATATTCCCTAACAGTGCGTGTTCCTTGACGGAGGTTTTGAAGGCGATTGTACAAGTTCTGTCGATACTCCTCTGGAAGAAACTTGTCCCGAAGTTTCTGTTGCATCCTTGTCCAAGAACGAATGCGTTCTTTTCCCTGGCGATGACGTTCTTCCTGGAGACGTTTCCACCAATGTAAGGCAAATCCTTTCAGCTTTAACGTGGTAAACTATACTCTCCGCTCACTCAGCAGTTCCTTCCAAATAAAGAAATGTTCCAACTGATCCATCCAATCAATAAAGATGTCCGGATCACGTCGTCCATCAAAGTCGGCAACGTCAATCCTTATCCCCCAGTCCCAATTAGGATCTTGATTTTTTTTGTGTGGTCGACCTCGCAGTTCAGGTTCTCTCCTTCTTTCATGTTCCTCAGGTCGACGTCTATGGGGTTGTCGATTCTCACCCTCCTCGTCACCTGAGGGTGGCGGCGACTCCAGATGTAGGGATGGTTCATCGCTAACATCGCTTTCAGAACTAGGATCAAAGACAAGTGAGTCCTGTCCACGATGTCGGGGATTACGAGGGTTATGACCCCGCCTACTTGAGGTTGAAGAGCGGCTAGTGTCCCTTCTACTGTGTTCCCTTCTGTACTCCCTATCCATTCTGTCAAAATTCAAGACTTCCAACTGTTGAGTGTTGTTGGTTACTGTCCTCTCTATGTTTTCTAGACGGGTGTTAGTGCGTCAGATTTCCTCACCCAAGTTTGCTATCAATGCTTCCAATCGCGCAATGGGATGTGGATCGAGGTGGCGAGCCATAGAAGTTCGGTTCTCATGGGTCTAGGGACTCCACAAATGCAATATGATTTTTTTTATTTTTTTATGAAATGCAAGACAATGAAGATGACTCGGATCTTTCGCTCTGATACCAAATTGATGCAACCTAAATAAGAAGCGAACTAAAAAACAATTCTAAAATTGAGACTAATGGATCAAACGACGAAAACAATTAAGATGATATGTGATGCACGAAAAAATCAGCAACAAATGACAGCAATTACTCGCGTTTTAGCACCAGTTAATCCATAAATTCAGGGCTTTCCAATTAGTTAAAAGTTCCTAGGACAAATATAACAATCTTGCAACAACTAGGAGTCTCAATCATTCACCAAACCGAATCAGCAATATACCAATCCACAAAGCTAATAATATGCGGTAGAAATAATGGTGGAAACGGCACTCATACCACAACCGGCAAGGAAAAAGTCGTGCACTTCAGATCTGGTCGGCGTTATTCTCGAAGCTTTGGATGGCTTGCAATGGCACCGGAGGGTTTCGACAGGACCACAGGTCGGCGGTTACGCCGAACTCGGCAGGCGGCAGTGCTCGCTTCACAGGAGGGGATAAAACGATCACTGGGGAAGTCGTATACCGTGGCAGCAGGGTATGAATGGGCAAGGAGAGGCGGGAGCACGAGGGGGGGCCGCTGGCGATGCACACAAGGAAGGGTGGAAACCGAACGGAGGGGCGCGGCGGCTCGGGGGCGGTGAGAGAGGACTGTAGGCGGCGTTGGGGTGGGCGAGCGGAGGGGTATGAAGAGGGGAGAGGGAGGCGACGGTAGGAGAAAGTTTAGGGTACGGGAGAGGAACACGGGAGAGAAAGGGAAAGGGGGGCCGCGAGATTAGAGAGAGAGAGAGAGAGATAAGTGGGGGAAATAAACTTTCATTCAAAACTTAATAAAACCCTAGCATTTAGGGAGCCTTTATAGAGGCTAAATCCCCCCCAAAATAAGCAACAACTTCTTAAAAATTAGGAAAAAGAAAACAAAAAAAAGAGAATAAGAAGGCCTTGTATAATGAGCCTTTTACATAGAATAAAAATAAATAAAATAAATAAAGCCAATATTCGAAAAATGATCATGTAAGATCATGCTGCATCAAAAGTCAACCACATCGATAAAAAATGAGAGAAGTTGAAAATTGAGAAAACCGGTCATGGTGATCCTTACACCTGACTGTATGAGGACGCGGTGACCCTCAAATGGGAGGGAGATAGGAATTCCAACTAGGGCAGTGGCCGCTTAGTGTGCGGGTCTAGGATCCCAGTCCCTTTCACGATTTTTACGCGAGCTCGCAGTGTTTTTATGCTTCGTTGGGATCCGACTTTTGACCAGTCTGCAAACCCTCTGTTTTAGGATACCCATGCGGGGGATCCTCAGTTTTCAGTTTTTCGTACGAGTTCATTTGCCCGTTACCGGTCAGGCCCGTCTAGAGTAACTTTTTCGGAGAGTCTCTCTCACCCATCTCTGGGGCGTAGTTTTGGAGTAGACGTTTCCCTCTACTGGACCACACTTCCAATTAGAGGACGAGACGAAAGAGTCTCCTTAGGAGACTACCTCACCGCTTGAGTTTTTGGTTATTTTTCGCCAACAAACTTGGCGATGCTACATCCGAATCATCCATGTCTACATCTAAATCATGTAGGGTTACATCTAAGTCAGTTATAATTGAGGATTGGAGGAGTCACAATCAAAGTTGAATGGGTTATAGTGTATATTGGTTATGAGATGAAATCAATGATGAGTTGTGTTGGTTAGAATTGGCTATAATTAGGTTGGATTTGGAATCTCTATAAGCTAGCGAAAGTGTTGGGAACTTAGTTAGGATGCATTACACAACACCGCATGCATACGGAGGCATCCCAACCCTAAGGCATTATTCACACCTTAGAGCCATAGCATGAGGTTATACAAAGACTAAGACCACGGACTATCCACTAGACTTGAAAAGATAGATAGAAATGAAAACCCGATAAATATATTATCCTTTCCATCATCAATAAATTAAGAGTAAAATAAAGTATCCACCAACTCATTATTAAGATCCATAACCGGATCTCAATGACAAGAACACAATATATACTTATCGGCCTCAATTACTACTAGGAAAATGACATAAATGGGAAGTTTTGGAATATTGAGTAACCAGAGGGAAAATGCATACATGATAATTTGAAAACTTTTTTCTACGCAGGTAGTGGTAGTTTTCAAATTCATAAATGCCTATCTACTTGCTTTCTTTTAAACATATTAAATGCATGTTTATTTTAATAATATAACATATGGGAAGTACCAGCGCTCACTGACGCTTCTTCTACCTTCCATGTTTTGGCAGGCAAGCAATCTGCAGCACAGTAGCGGGTTGATGATTCCTGGTGATCGGGTTTATACTAGATGGTACAGTTTCTTTTGTTGTGGTTTTTAATCAGTTATGATGTATATGCTTCCTTTTCTCTTCAGTTAGATTATTGGGATACATGTATGTATTATCAAACCTTTTGTACATGTATATATTATGAAAGTTAATAAAATGGAATGTTGGTGGCTCTTGTTAGTATTGGTTTTGTGTTTGTTACTTTGAATGCGAATGTCATGGCAGAAATGCGAAACGCGAAAAATTTTCCCTGTATTTTCATATACTTAGTGCGAAGTTAGTAAATGTTGCATTGTGAATGCGGCGTAAACAGGTGCCCGGATCCTAAGGCGACACAGTAGACCAGCCCTCATGTTTCCTTCGTCCTGGTCAAAGTGGGGTCAAAATACCCCATTTTGTAGGATGTGTCTTATTATAAAAACTTTTTTAATTGAAATAAAGAATTTCTTCTCTGTTATTATTAAATATGTTTACTCTGTTATTGCTTTTAGAATTGCGCACTACTCAGTTCTCTCAGTTTTTCAAGTCCTGCGGCAACCTCCATCAGACATCGTGTGCTTACATTTCCCAGAAGAATGATTTTGTTGGACTGCAAATACAATCATCTCTTAGATGTTACCAGGATTCTTATGATACCAAGACATGCTCTCACTACTACAAGAGAGATGTTGTCATCACTGCTATTCAGATGAACAGATCTAGTCTAGATCTGTTCTCTATATGATGGAGTCATAATGCCTATGAATAAACTATTCATTCATTTTGTTCTGCACCTATGATAGGACACCTTATAGAAATACTTTGTGCTGGCAATCACCTCCTTGAACCATTTCTGTTTGAATCTCTATTTCCACTCAGCCACATGCTTCTTGTCCTCCTCAATAACAATATTTTGTAATTTTGTTCTTTTGGATAGTTCCTCCTAAGATAGGTCTGTGTCGTCCTCAATCTTGTCCAATCTATAAATTTTGGATTCAACACCAGTATGATGACCCTTTCGCAAATCCCGCATCTCCTTCTTATACAAAGTCATTCAAGTAGTTTGACCAACTTCTGTACTAAGCAAGCAACAGGAGAGCCCATGCATTCTACTGAAGTCTACTAATCAATTACCAGATCTCTGAAGTCATCCTCCAGCATCCAAGATCTCTCAAATCTAAAGAACAATCAAGCCAAACACCCATATCATAGATGTGTGGCCTGATCTGGAACACAAGCAAGATGAAGCATTAACCAAAGAGAAAGCCTACATCAATTCGCCCAAAAGTAGGAACAGATCTAGTCTAGACCTGGAACCTGAATTTCTCCATGTGAAGAAGACATTAACAACATTAAAGACCTTCAGTTGGATACTATCCACCAACTTTGCAAAGCCTTCTAAACTAGGATCATGGCCCCACAAAAATTAGGCTACTCCGATGAACAGATCTAGTCTAGACCTAGAACACGAATTTCTCCACGTAAAGCAAACATCGGCAACATTAAAGACCTCCAATCGGAGACCATCCACCAACTTTGCAAAGCCTTCTATACCAAGATCATGACCGCCACGAAGATTAGGTTACTCTAATGAAAGGAGAGTAACGTTAAAATCCAAACCCAACAATCCAAGCATGCGAACATTTCTCGGACCTCGTAAAACTTAGCCCACAAAAATGACCTCAATAACGAATCTGTCAGGCCATAAACAGACGAATAAATCAGCCTTGAGCTTGTGCTCCTCATAAGAAGAACGGTCATTTGAATGAATCTTTCAACATAGTCGGATCCAAGAGAGTAACTATCACACTTCCAAGCAATGATGATCCCCTCATACGATGCCTATGACATCTACCACGCAAAATTTAGATAGTGTCGACACCCTAATAGATTTCCATAACACGTCACTCTAATCATCCCGCGGAAGGGCGCCTACAGACCTCTTCTTTAGGTCTCCCAAACCTCTTATAGTCCAGGATATTAGTTTCATTGTGGTTGGAACCATCCGGTGGGCCACGTTTCTTTTGAAAGTCTTAGTGCACTCTTTTTCGACCTCTTTGAAAACCAAAAGATGACCCTCCACCGAAATTTCAAGAGGGGCAGAGCTGGTCGTTGGTGTCCAAACCAAAGAGGGCTTCCCGACATA
Organism: Ottelia alismoides; assembly: GCA_037367405.1. Lineage (NCBI taxonomy): Eukaryota > Viridiplantae > Streptophyta > Magnoliopsida > Alismatales > Hydrocharitaceae > Ottelia > Ottelia alismoides. The sequence continues at coordinate 136,105 of JAZKJV010000198.1, read as the reverse complement.
AACCTTCATACCACCTTTGCAGAGTCTTTTGCCATGGTTTATATCATTTTATTTTTTTTCATGTGGTCTAACACCAATCTCCACACTGGCCAAAGATTCCACCAGAATCTCAGCTTCAACCACAGTGTTCAAGGGTTCGACAACATCCACGAATTTAAGAGCTTCAGACTCTACCATCACACCAACAGCAAGCATTTTGGGGTCATCTTCGAGCAAAGGAGCATTGTCCACAGGTATCAAAGTTGTGTCGATTGACGCTAAAGCAATCCCCATGGTTTAGTAGGTATTCAAGTCTTTTGGGTCCCAAACAAGGTCCATTTCAGGTACTCTTGTGATAACCTCCAAAGAGGAGGGCTTCGTCTTGGCTACATGATTATTGTGCAACAATAAATAGGTCAATTCCTGAAATGGGTTCAAAAACACCATAAATTGGGGGTCTTCCCCCTTTTTAGTACAACCAAAACCCTAAGCACATTGTTGAGATCCGAGAGAGGCGTTGTTACAATTCTTACGATGGATTTTCATCAATGACCGACGCATCAATCACTTTGGTCAATCCACAGTTGTGCCAATTATATGGCCATCATCCCCAAAATTGTAGTCTTCTATAACGCCAACTTCGGCGCACCTTTCGTCGACGAATCAATCACCTCTAATGCTGACAACAAATAGGAGATCCAAGAGAGGTGTGGCCAACAACTCCTATAATGGGTGGTCATCAACGATCGACGCATCCATCACGCTAATGAATCCCTCCACTGCAACAACTCTGCAAAATGAGGCCATAACCCTTACAATAGCGGTCTTGTTTAACATCATCTCTGATGCACCTTCGTTGTTGATCAGGTCCAATGTTGACAACAATTGGGGGAGTAGTGGGTTCACGCCAACCGCTGGAGGGAGTGGTGATAAGAGTTCGGAGACCTGTAGCTTAAAGCTTGCTCGACCCATCCTTAGGAGCACTCCTTAACTGAGGGTCGGTCTTTCAATCCATGTATGGCCACGGTCACGGAGTTAACATTGATCCCAAGAAATCTCCCATCCAAGATAACTTCCTTTACGTCGCAAAGATATCCGAGTGTCACCTTCAACGACTCCATATTTCAAGACAGAAAAGGAACCCAAAGAACATGGATCACATGCTTCCTCGTAATCAACTCTCCATCATTAAAATGAAGACTTCTCCACCAAGCATGGTCCTCTATGAAGCTTAACAATAACTTTGCAATCACAGATTCAGAAAGACCATGGACACAGATATCACCCCCATCCAGCACAACTACATCACCCATAAAAGAAGCCCTCGGCTTTAATCTGACCTCCAATTCAGCAGAGCGGAGTCCAGCTCACCAAGTAGGACAATAACAATGATGATACCATCTCCCAACTTCGTCATTGCTGTGTATCGTGGACAAAAGGATCATCCCTTAATGACATCAACAAAGGTCCATCATTCATTCATGGTGTGTGCATCAGTCGTCACGTGCAGCTGTTGATCTAATCCCTTCAACCCATAATGTAACCCTATTGGCAGAAGTCATGTAGTCGGATACAGAGGCTGACAGTGGCCCCAACCATCACGAGAAGCACCGAGGCAAAGCCAAATAGAATCATGCAAGATGCCCATGAACCCTACAACAATAGCAATATGGAAACAAACTCCAAGGTTTCTGGTGATTTGTCGTGATCAACTACCCCAAGTATCTTCTTCCTTTAGTTTGGTGGCCCTCCTCTCCCTCCTCACTATTCCATTGTCCTCCCCTGCTTCTTCGTTGGAAATGATGCCTAAAGTCCCTCTCTCGACTCTCATGTGGCGCCTTCTCTCCCTCTTTCATTGTTTCTTGCCGCGAATTTTCTCTACCGCCATCATTTGTCATGCTTGCCATGTTCCAGGTTGTGGTCACCAGGTAGGACCATAACAATGACGGCGCCATCTCCCAACTTCATCATTGCCGTGTATTTTGGACAAAAGGATTATCCCTTAATGACATCAACAAAGGTTCATCATTCGTTCATGGTGTATGCATCAGTTGCCGCGTGCAGTTGTTGATCTAATCCCTTCAACCCATAATGTAACCCTATTGGTAGAAATCTTGTAGTCGGATACGGAGGTTGACGGTGGCCCCAACCATCACGAGAAGCACCGAGGCAAAGCCGAACAGAATCGTGCAAGATGCCCATGAACCCTACAACAATAGCAATATGGATACAAACTCTGAGGTTTCTGGTGATTTGTCATGATCCACTACCCCAAGTATCTTCTTCCTTTAGTTTGGTGGCCCTCCTCTCCCCACTCACTATTCCATTGCCCTCACTTGTCATGCTTCTTCGCTAGGAATGACGCCTAAAGTCCCTCTCTCGACTCTCATGCGGCGCCCTCTCTCCCTCTTTCATTGTTTCTTGCTGCAAATTTTCTCTACCGCCATCGTTTGCCCCGCTTGCCATGTTCCAGGTTGTTATAGAGAATAGGATGCTTTATAAGGGGAAAGAACCCATTAGAAGAGGCAGGCTTCTAACCAAAAGACAAATCCAAGTCAAACAACACATTCAATGACCGTGACTTCGTTTTTAAAATACAATAAAAATTTATAATGAATTGAAAAAATAAAATTAGATATTTTGGACTGCATCAATTTTCCTCCAGCATGAAAAACTCATCTGCATAGTAGTTGTTTCGTCAACAAGTGTGGTATCAAGAATTCCGTACATATTCGATGGATGAATCTCTCCAATTTTTGGACCTTTTTTCCTTCTTTGTTGACTTTTCCTTTGCATTGTATGGGTGTTGTAATGGTTAAAATTTTCTTAAGGATGCATGTACCCTCCTCGATTAAGGAATCAAGCATAATACCTTAAAGCTCGACTAGAGGTGATTATTCAACTTCGATCAGTGTAAATATGAATTGTGTAAGAAACTTAGTCCAAGTTTCATTCACCAGAAAGTACCAAGATCGTTTAATCATAACAAGATCCATTGTTGTATAAGTCCCCCGACTGGCCTGACTAGTAGATCCGACTATTCTACTCGGTGGGGTGGCCAACCGAGTATTGACTAATTCCGACTAGGCGTTGATCGATTTTTGCTTGGAAAATACCATTTTTTTATGGGCCTCAAAAAATACCATATTTTTTATTTTTTAAAAGTAAATTTATTTTAATATGCTTAATGTTTTATTTAAATTTAATCACTTCTTTTCTTTCATTACAATAATATAAAAAATATACAAATCTTTATAAATATATAAGAGTATATGTATAAACATGATTTATATATTTAAAATAATTAGAAAAATTAAAACCGATTAAAGCCCGACTAAATCCGATTAGTCTTCCGACTGTCGATTAATCCTTAGTTAGTGACCCAACCGGCCAAGCACCAACTACTGATTTTTGCAACCATGACAAGATCATTATATCGTGGAGACAATTCAAACTCCATGTTCTTACACCACTTGACAGGGTCTTAAAATTAGGGGAGAATTTCTTAGGTCAAGAGTGAAAATTGAGGTGGGAGATAAAGATGAGCATGCCAAGTCATATGAGGCGAGAGGACAAAGGAGGAAGACTTGATTAGAAGAATTAAGAGGAGAAAGAAATTGCAAAGAAGGTAAAGTCAATAGGTAAATCAAATTTAATTCCATTACACCTCTCTATTGCAAACGAGTAGGTCGATTTACATAAAAAAATAATCCATTAAAGGAAGAAACATTTCATCCAAAAAAACATCTAAAGATTGTGACTATGGGATTTTTACAACAAAACATTACACTAAGTAAAATTAGAACAAAAATGGAAATAAAATTAAATATCTTGGATTGCATCAGTTAACGATGGTGACATTAGTCATGGCATTCGGGTTATAATAGATTGTAAGAGAATACATATACATAAGGATGTCATCGAAGATAAATTTCTATGATGTTTATGATAGCGTAGAATGGGCGTTCTATGGAGCTTTGTGCACAAGAGATTTCTAGGGAATTTGATTAACTCGAGTGCTTACCACGAGATGGCATGTTCTTTACAAGTAGCAAGAAGATTGCCTCACAAAACAAGGCAGTAGATTCCTGCTCTTGTTTTCAAGGGAAACAGCATGTTTGCAAACTAGCAATTTTAGACGTAGATGAAAGATAAAGCACTCTATCTTCACCCACCATAACATCGATTAATGGTGTTAGAGTTATTATATTTACATTTATGTTTGTAACTCTTCGTGTTCCGTAACCCCCCATGACACTTCGGGTTCCGTAACCCTCTGTGCAAGGTCAGGAAAGCGGTATGCGTATGCGTTCGGTCAGGTCACTGAATAGCGATTAAGCGGTATGCGGGGGCATATGCGGGGTATATGCGGTTCTACGCGGTTTTCTAATTTTTTATTTAAAAATAAATAAATATATGCAAAAGTGACTACAACTGAACAAAAATTATGTATAATTGTGGTCCAACAGAAGTTCTAAGAAAATGACTTTCATATATAGCTCAAAACAGTCTCTATCAACAAATATTAATGCTTCAATAGAAAAGTTAGCAGACATAATAATTGACAACAATCACCAAAATATTTAAGTTTCCAAAAGAAAACTGAAACACAAATAGCATTAGAAGAGTACTAATTAAAATAGCATAAGAAAACAGAAATGTTCAGGCGATAATATTCTACATATTACAAAGAAATCCTAATCCATGTCATCATCAAATTCCACTTCGGTATTGTCTTCATCATCTTCACTTTCTTCCTCAAATGGGAACTCTTCCTCATTTAAGCCCGGCGACGAGGTTGGACTCTACCGATCATTACCGGTAATGATCGAGAATGATCGTGCTGTGCCATTGCCGCCGATCATTACCGGTAATGATCGGTGGGACTCTACCGATCATTACCGGTAATGATCGAGAATGATCGGGATGATCGGTGGGCCTCTACCGATCATTACCGGTAATGATCAAGGATGATCGATAATGATCGGTGGCGCTTCTACCGATCATTGCCGGTAATGATCGAGAATGATCGGGATGCCTCTACCGAGAATGATCGACGTTGATCGATGATGATCGGGAATGATCAGGGAGCCTCCACCGATCACTACCGGAAATGATCGGGGATGCTCGGGAATGAAGGCAATGATCGAGGATGATCGGAAATGATCGGTGGGCCTCTACCGATCATTACCGGTAATGATCGAGGATGATTGATAATGGTCTGTGAGGCCTCTACCGATCATTGCCGGTAATGATCGAGAATGATCGGGGTGCCTCTACCGAACATTACCGGTAATGATCGGGGTGCCTCTACCGAACATTACCGGTAATGAATTGATCGGTATCATGAGTTCTCACAATATGTCTTAGGATCAATGTCATTAGATTAAAATAAAAGCAAATAGCAATTGTACAAGATGTGAGGCGGAAGATACATAATGAGATTTTAGAGTACCTGTGACAAAATAAGATACATAATGAGATTTTAGAGTACCTGTGAGGAGGCGGAAGAGACGGGAGGAGGCGGAGGAGTCCGGTGGAGGCGTTGGCGCTCGCGAGCCGAGTGCTGGTTAGGGGCGAAGGAGTGCACGAATCGACCTGGTGTCACGCTAGGAGGAGGCGGTGCCGCGGTGGAGATGGGAGGAGGAAGCAGCGTTGGGAGGCGACGAGGCAGAGGAGCTTGGAGGAGGTGGCGATGGAGGCGCAGGGGGATCGTGGAGGCGTCGTGGGCTCGCACAGGTGCAGGAGGATCGTGGAGACGACGAGGCGGAGGAGCTTGGAGGAGGTGGCGATGGAGGCGCAGGGGGATCGTGGAGGCGTCGTGGGCTCGCACAGGCGCAGGAGGATCGGAGGCGACGAGGCGTTAGGGTATCTTCGAATCGGGTATCGGGGGAATAGGGGTTAGGGTATCTGGGTAACATGTGAAATCGGGTATGAGACTGGGTAATCGGGTAACGGGTCCGGATACACATCACAGCACGAAGCGGGCGCACGGTCCGCATATGCGGCCGCACAGCCCGCATATGCGGGCCGCATATGCGCACTAGCCGCATACAGGGGGGCTTCACGAATGCGGCGCGGTTAGGGGTCCGCACGCGCATATGCGGCCGCATATGCGGCCGCTTCAACCGATTTCGTGAACACTGCCTCTGTGACCCCTTCAAGTTCCATAACCCCTAGTGATCCTTCAGGTTCAGTAACACTTGTACTCTTTAGGGTTTTCTCTCTATATAAGAGACCCTAGCTCTATGCAATAAATATCTCATTAGTTCCTCTTCTCAACATGGTATCAGAGCAACGGTCCTAGACCGAAGCCTAATACCCTAAATCCACCGCCACCACCAGCCCTCTCTCTGCCGACAAGGAGAGAGGGTTGGACCTCCTGCGTCGCTCGCGGATTCGATGGTCTCGTGTAAGGCAGTCCGAGTCCCCAGCAACACCAGCTGCCACCCCCAGCGACACCTAAAGCACTACCCGAGTGATGCAAACGGCTTCCGGCGTCGACGTTGATGATAAAATAATTTTTGGTGGATTTTTGGTAGAAGAACGAGATGGGTTGAGAAGAGAAATTGGAGGGGTTGAGAGGAAGAAAAACTCGTCGGAACGAGGGGTTTGGAGAAGAGAACTCGCCGGGAATGCGAGAGGTTGAAGGAGGAGAACCGCGGAGATCGCGTGGAGGGAGAGAGAGAGGGAGAGGGGATAGAGATAACAATCTCAATTTCTAATTAATAATTGACTGAATAAAAACATGGGACTACCCTCTCTTTATATAGGAGAGATGGTTTACAAAAATAGTAAACTAATTTAAATTGACAACCGACTTACCTAAATTGACTAACTAATTAATTGACCCAATTTCAAATTAAAATCTACGAAATAAAGGTTGAGATCACAAGCGATCTCAATTATTTAATTAGACAATATCGACAACCTAAAAACGTAAATAAAATTGACTACTAATTAATTAAATAAATGTGGCCCTATAATTTGGGGTCACGCTGCATCAACTCTCCGCCGCTTTAAAAAATTCGTCTCCCGACGAATTGCTCAATGTAGGTGCGTCGTCGGAGAATTCATCCTTGAGTTGTAGCTTCAATTTCCTCCAATTAAATCCTTTTCAACGTTACGTTTGTAGTTCTTTTCAATTGGGGGGCGTTTCCGCAAATTTCGTACCCCTTCACTTAGGTGGTAGTCATGGTATAATTCCTCCAAAGAAATCTCTTGATAAAAACTCGTGGGATTAGGGGTATTCCTGCAATTAACCCAATTTATTCTATTAACCCTCAATTGCCAGGCGCCTAGGGCTTTTTCTTGGCATGGCAGCGGCGTGGCCTCGGGCTCCACGGGCGGCGCCGAACCGGGCGGCGCGGGCTGACAGGAAACTCGCTGGGCGGCGCGGAGGAAAGGCGGGGGTGGTCAATCGGGGACGTGCAGGAAATAGGTGGCAGTGCGCGCGAGCAAGGGAGAGGTGGGCGGTGATGGGGAGGAGGAGGTGAGGGCGCGGGGTGCGGGAGGGCCGGGGATGAGAAGGTGGCGGCGATGTCGAGTTGGGTGCTCGGTCGAAGAGGAGGCATCGTCAACTGGGGGGAAAGGGAAGTAAAGGAGAGGGGCTGGTGTGCGTGGGGTGGGTTGGCGAGAGGGAGATCGCGCGGGGGGGTAGCTGGGGCTGGAGGGGCTATCTCAGGTGGTGCGGAAGGGGCTGATGCGGCCAGGGGCATCGCTGGGGGGGCCGGGGCTGCAGCGGGAATTGACGACGGGGTTGCCGATGAAACGTTTGTCAATTCCGGGAGAGTTTGTAGATCTGAGATTGCCTGGACAGCGTGCGTTTCAGCTTTTTTCTCCTCTAAAACGGCTTGGACAACAGCCGATTCTTCGTGGACAGTGAGGTGTTCGTTGTTGGCGTCGATTTTCTCTTCCGGGGTGATCTGGACAGCAACCGAATCTTCCCCCATAGCGGGGTTTTCTTCTGAAACGACCCGGACAGCGGTCGTTTCGTCTTCTTCGGCGATGATTTCTTCGTCGGTTAGCGCGTCCAGCCATGCTTGAACCTTCAGGGATGCCGTGAGACGCTTTTTGTACTTCCGTTGGCGCGAACGTGCATGCGGCCCATGCGGTTGAGATCAAGCTTGAGACGCCAATATGCCACGGGATCGTTGAATCGTAGGAACGACTCAATATCCATGCTCTGATACCAATTGATGCAAACGGCTTCCGGCGTCGACGTTGATGATAAAATAATTTTTGGTGGATTTTCGATGGTAGAAGAAAATAGATGGGTTGAGAAGAGAAATTGGAGGGGTTGAGAGGAAGAAAAACTCGTCGGAACGATGGGTTTGGAGAAGAGAACTCGCCGGGAATGCGAGAGGTTGAAGGAGGAGAACCGCGGAGATCGCGTGGAGGGAGAGAGAGAGGGAGAGGGGATAGAGATAACAATCTCAATTTCTAATTCATAATTGACTGAATAAAAACATGGGACTACCCTCTCTTTATATAGGAGAGATGGGTTTACAAAAATAGTAAACTAATTTAAATTGACAACCGACTTACCTAAATTGACTCTAACTAATTAATTGACCCAATTTCAAATTAAAATCTACGAAATAAACGTTGAGATCACAAGCGATCTTAATTATTTAATTAGACAATATCGACAACCTAAAAACGTAAATAAAATTGACTACTAATTAATTAAATAAATGTGGCCCTATAGTTTGGGGTCACGCTGCATCACCGAGGCTCCAGCCGCACCTCTTACGTCGTCGACACTGCCTAGAACCCCCCTCCCCTCCAACATTCCTTGCTTCACTATGACTTGTTTCTCCCAACTTTCTGTTTCTCCCAACTTGATGTCCCATACTCTTTATTCTATCAACTACGGGAGAAAGGGAGGTCAGAGATGATTCTTTAGGATGTTTGTTGCCCTATCACGACTGACAGACTGACACTCCAGACTACTATTCAGATCATTCGTCTTCACCGGGCATCGACTTCTTCATCATGGCGTATACTTCTTCTTTTACGACCTGACTACTACTCTGTGTTGGACTTTTTCAACAACGATTCTTCTCCAAGCACGACAGAGATATCTTCCGGTGACCTGCAGGCACGACAGAGATACGTTCCGGTGACCTGATATCGTAGCGACTCTACAGGTATGACAGAGATACGTTCCGGTGACCTGAAAGTCGCAGACATGTCCTCGAGCGAGGTATTCTACCAACAACGGACATATGTTCTTATGATGCATCGTGTGAAGATGTCGTGTATACTTTTTCTTTTTGTCACAAGTTGCAGCTTTCTCAGCTCCAGCTTGAGGGGGAGTGATTGAGTTATTATATTTACATTTGTGTTTGTAACCCTTCGTGTTCCGTAATCCCCTGTGACCCTTCGGGTTCCGTAACCCTCTGTGGCCCTTCAAGTTCCATAACCCCTAGTGACCATTCGGTCAGTAACCCTTGTACTCTTTAGGGTTTTCTCTCTATATAAGAGACCCTAGCTCTATGGAATAAATATCCCATTAGTTCCTCTTCTCAACAAATGGCATGTTAAGGGAAGAACAAAGTGGAAGGATTGTCATCCATTATTGAGTTTATTAATAGTCTATTGCACCATGCTTGGGGACCATGTCATATTACATCAATAGGTGCGTAAAATGTGGCTTCTTTCCGTTGTAGAGGGGAGTCCAACAGGTCGTCCTTTAACATTATTATTATTATTTATGTTTACAACCAGTGTTGTAAAGTCAGATGACTATCCAAGTCAGGGGGGTAGCCGACTCGACTAGTCCAAATCGGCCTATAGTCAGGTCGACCCAATTAATCAGGCGACTAACCGTTCTAGTCGGTCGATTAAGCGCACGAGTCTTGCATGACGGTCAAAAAAAAAGAAAGAAAGAAAAGGGGACCCAAAACCCGAATACCCGAATTTGAAGGGATTTGGGATTACTGTTCGATAGTAACCCCAATCCTAAAACCTCCCGCGCACGAAACAGGAAGCTCCCAACCCTCGACTCGTCGCCTAAAACAACCCCGTGGATACTCGACCTATGTCGCGGCATCGTCCCCTCCTCTGTGTCGCTGATGATTGTACGTTGACTCCTTTTAAAGCCGGTCCTCTGCCACCTCCTTCGTGTTGCAACTCACCGCTCTCAACCTACTTCCACCAAGTCACCAACTGTCGGTTATGGTTTTTAAATTTTTTCAATTTATTTTCTTTTGTTATTTTTTGCTTGGTTTAATGCTTGATATTAAATATTATTGCTTAGATATTCTTGTTAATTTGCATTTTGGTTAGCTTGTTAAGTTGATTTTGGAGTAAACCATAGATTTTCTTGATGATTTGCATGTTAATTAGCATATATATGGTTAGCATTGTGTTTATCATTCTCTAAATCTTGGTTAACTTAAATATTTTTTGCTGATTTGCATGTTGGTGTGCTTGTTAGGAGTAAAAACTTAGATATTATTGCTGATTTGCATGTTGGATAGCTTACATAAGGTTAGAATTGTGTCGATTATGCCCTAAATTTTCATTAACTTAGGTATTTCTTGTTGATTTGCATGATGGTTAGGTTGTTTACCTTTTGGGGTTGTTGAATGTTGATTAGCTTTGTGGTACTTAATTTGTTCCTTCAACTTGTGATTTTGTTTGTTGATTAGAAAATTCAACTTGTGGGTCTAGTTAGCTTTGTGTTTGTTGATTGGCTAAATTGTGAGTTTGTTGATTATGTAGATGGTTACATCTCCGGGGAATGTCGCTTCCGGTGGCGAACTGGAAACAAAGGCAGACTCGAAAGATCATCATCCGGGTCGCGCATTGGTGCCTGGGAAGTCTAATCTTTTTACGTACCGCCAAGATCAAATGATCATGCATGACAATGTGATTATGTTTTGAACCGTGTGGACTCGAATACGATTAGAATTGTGTCTATTATGCTCTAAATTTTCATTAACTTAGGTATTTCTTTTTGATTTGCATGATGGTTAGGTTGTTTTACCTTTTGGGGTTATTGAATGTTGATTAGCTTTGTGTAGCTTAATTTGTTCCTTCAACTTGTGATTTTGTTTGTTGATTTGGAAATTCAACTTGTGAGTCTGGTTAGCTTTATGTTTGTTGAAGAAGGCCTCACTTGATTACCTTTCGGTTCCTATGTTCCAGGGGAAGAAGGCCTCACTGGGGGGTGGCTTCGAGCAGGGAGGCTGGGCACGGGGCTCCCACTGTTCGAGCAAGGGAGGAGCTGGGCACGGGCGGCGGCTAAGGGGGAGGGGAGGTTTCGAGCAAGGGAGGAGAAGCTGGATACGGGGCTCCTCGGTGGGGGAGGGGGGCTTCGAGGAGGAGCCCTGTTGGGGAGGGGCCCTCAAAGCTCGACGTTGGCAGGGGGCGACACTGTAGGGGGACCAACGATGGCACGTTTTGCAAATAAAAATGAACTTTAGGGGGCGTTTTGTCTTTTTCAACGGAAACCGTCAAAGATAACGGCCATCCCAAACAGAATATAACACGAGGCTATGTAATGTAAGAGTTAAGCATTATTCGCGGTTTCTCATGTAATTCACGATTATGCAGGGTTATGATTGTAATTGCGAAATTACTCAGAGTTATAGGTGTAAAATTCCCATTAATAATTGATATAGTCATTAGTCATAATTTTGTAATGTTGCTTACATATCCATACCAAGAAGAGACGCAAGTTGGAGACAAAGAGGATAAATGATCTTGTATGCGTTCTTTTCAATTTCAACCTGATGGAACGTCGGCTTGAGAAAGGAAAATATCCTCTTTCCTCCCGTGATTGTGTACATTTAGGTGAATGGACTGGAGAGGCCAATGTACAAGCTCAAGATGATGAGGTCTTTCCAGTTTCGGATTGACTTGGCGTGCAGTGGCTCATGCAAGTGATGCTGAAGAGAATTTGGAGCTGAGAAGAAGCCAAAGAGGTGAATGTGACAAGGGAGTTTCATCTTCGAGCTCAAACATTGCACCTATAAATGAAGAAGATGATGAACTTCTATATGAAGACATAGATGATGATGAAGAATAAGAAGATGAAGAAGAGATTGATTTGGATTATGACCCTGATGGAGATGAATGACTTTTTACTTGTTGCTTGAATTATTTGTATTTTGACATGTATCTATTTTGTGAACATTAGCTTATATTATGTAGCCAATGTTTGTTCTTAACTTGCTACTTTGTCCTTCAATTACTTCTTTTTTAGCTCTTATAAAATTGTAAATTGTTAAATCTATACAAATTTATGATTGAGTATATGTACCAAAAATAATTTATAAATTTAAATAATAAAAAATTAAAACCGACTAATGTCCGACTAAATCCGATTAGTCGTCTGACTGCCGACTAATCCTTAATCAGTGACCCGACCGTCCAAGTACTGACTGCTGACTTCTGCAACCTTGGGCGTATACATCGACGATTCCTTTTAATGCATTGACGATGACTCGATGAAGCCCTTCATTTAGATGGTGGAGGCGATTGGGAAGTATGGGCCTAGACTAAACACTCCCATAAGGTATGAGCTTAGTGGTCCGCTTCTGAAGAAGGCAGTGAAGAAAATGCATGATACTTGCAATGCCATCGTGATATGTAGAAGTTGATGGGTGTTATTTGATTACTGATGCATGGACGGACATGCGAGGAAGGAGCATCATCAACTTTTGTATCAATCGTACCTTGGGGACTTCATTTTTGAAGTCCATAGATGCCTCAGATGAGACTCACACTGTGGAATACATCTTCAAGCTGGTGGAGGAGAGTATGAATGAAGTGGGAGTGGATAATGTGATTCAGATTGTGACAGATAATGCATCCGCCAATGTAGCAGCGGGAAGATTGATGCTCACAAAATATTAGCAGATTTGGTGAACTCCATGTGCCCCGCACTCCATTGATCTTGCTTAGGAGGAGATAAGCAGAGAGACGAAGGTGAGGAGTGCAATCACAAAGGCGAAGAGGCTTACGGTGTTCATCTACTCACACCAAAACTCTAAGCTTGATGCGCAAGTTCACCAGCAAGAGGGACATTGCAAGGCCCGGGCAAATAAGATTTGCAATCACTTTCATAACTCTTGAGAGCCTAAATGAAAGACAAGCTGAGGTTGATGTTTTCCTCATAAGAGTGGAGGAACTGCAAATGGTATAAGACCAAGAAGGGAGAAGCAGCAAGTTCCATAGTCTCCAGCCCTACATTCTAGAGCCACACCGCACGTGTTGTTCAATTTTTCACTCCAATGGTTCGTTTATTGTGTATGGTTGATGCAGATCGATGCTCATCCATGGACTTTATCTACGGATGTCTTGAAGAGGTCAAGTGGGAGATAATTGCATCATTCAATGGCATGGAGTAGTTAGTCTTACAAATTTTTTTGTGGACGTCGTTACCTCAAAGACCAAAGGGAGGCCCGATACTCCATTGTATCTAGCAGCTTATTACTTGAACCCATTTTTCTTCTACAAAGAGACTCGCGGTGATCCAGATGTTGTGGTCAGGAGAGGGTTTAAGGAGTGCATGGAAAGATTTTATCCGAATTTGGATATACAAGATGTTACCAGGGATGAGCTTCCAGCATACCGATTTGGTCGTGGAGATTTCAGCAAGCCTTTAACTATGAGAGAGAGGATGATAAATGATGGTAATTATGATCGAGGTATTTCAGTCATTGTAATCTATTCATGTCAATCATTTTTTTATTTTATTATATTGACCAATTCTCTATTTCAAATATTCAATAGCTAATTGGCAGTATAATCGTAGAGATGACACACCTCATTTGAAAGTCATGGCAATCAAGATCTTGAGCTTGACGTCTTCATCATCCGGATGTGAGCGTAATTAGAGCACATTTGACTCGGCAATGACTCCACGTCACCCATCCAATTTGACTAGTAATAGTAAAATTTGAAATAGTAATTGATATAAATTTAAATTTTGAATTTTGGTCTTTAGATCCATACCAAGAAGAGAAACAGGTTGGAAACAAAGAAGCTGGACGATCTTTTGTATGTGTGTTTCAATTCCAACCTACAGGAACATCGAGTTGAGAAAGAAAGAGATCTCCTCTCATCTCGTGATCATGTGCACATGGCTGAATGGACCAGAGACGTCGATGCTCATGCCGAGGAGGTTTTTCCAGGCTCCGGATTGACATGGGGTCCTGTAGCACATGTAGTTGTGCCAAAGAGAATTTGGAACCAAAAAAGAGCCAAGGAGGTGAACGTGGCAGGGGAGCTTCATCTTCAAGCTCCAATGTTATGCCGGTGAATGAAGAGTTACATCTAGAAGAAGAAGAGGACGAGGAAGGAGGAGGAGGAGGAGGAGACGACGACAACGACGATGATGAAGAGTTGGAATTGGATGATGACAGTGAGGGTTGAATCGACTGACTTGTGATACTTGTCTCACTCACTTTCCACTTATATTTTTGTGGGCATGTATATGTTTTTGCACATTTGCTCATTCTATGTACCAAACATTTTGTTCTTAACTTGCTTCATTTTTTCTTCTCTTGCTAATATTGATATAATTTTCTAAGTTTTAAAAATATTAAAACTGCTAAATATATGAACAAAAATGAGCGTATATGTATTACAAATTGATTTATATATTTAAAATACTTAAAAATTTAAAACTGATTAATGCCTGACTAAATCAGATTACTCTCCTGACCACCAATAATCCTTAGTCAGTGACATTGCTAATCGAGTACCGACTGCCAACTTCTGCAGCCTTGTTTACAGCGGAAGTCATGTCCACAACTAGCCAATCCAACATTCCCTTGCACATTCATGGTGGATGCTTCAACGACAATTTGGCGCATGGTGTATCTAACATTGTCTTGCAGCATGATGATGACATAATATTCTTTATAAAGTGAGTGTTCGGGAAGCTAGAAGACTTTCGATGATGATTGATATTTTTGGAGGGCTCTCCGACTTCCAATCAACAGTGACAAATCGATGTTTGCTCCTTTCATAATGTCTATGATGCTTGGTATATGTGAGAAAGATAGACAAATTCGGTTGCATGTGCAAGGTGTGTTGGATTGGCTAGAGAATGTCTACTGATTTGGATAGTATCTGCTCTTCATAAGAGAAAAACAAGGCTTATCCCTCGTTCTTCTTTGGTTAGTTTAAAGATAAATAAGGGATAAGTACAATAGACAGAAATATAATAGATGATGTAATCATGTATGACCACTTATCTTGGGAAAGCTTATCTCAGGATAAAGTCCCTTAATCAACAAACGTTATCACGCATCTAAAGAGAGGGGGTGTAGATTTTCATGTGAATGCCACTAGGAGAGAGATGATAAGGGCTTTCAGAGTGAGCTTCTTCTCATTATCTAAAGAGGCTTTCCCTCTATGTGTAGGGGAAGCGGAAGATATTAGCCACAGGTTCTTTTAACGTGATTTTGCGATGGAAGATTGGAGGAAAGTCGGGTAGAACGGATAGAGGTCTCCAGTCTGGTGAGGTTCTGGAGGAGATCGGGTGACACGGTGAATTGTTCTAGAGCTTGAAGGAAAAACCATTTCCTTTACCATTTGGCTTGGTAAAAATGCAATAGGTTTCCAAGAGAAGCAGGTTCTTGCATAAATCATGGTCAATGTACTTATAATGTCTTGTATTTTGATAAACAAAGTTTACATGTAAAAGTACCTATCAAGGGTGGCCCCTACCAATTTCTGAACAAAAAAAAAGATGTGCTAGCTTTAACAGATAATTAAGATGGTGCAGAAATTTAGTATTAAAAAATGCCCCTGCTTTGGAAAGCAAGAACCTGAAAAGGCTCCAAGAAAATAGAAAAGTGAGATATTTTTAATTCACAAATCTCACCAATACATACTGATGGTAGGCTTCTATAATGGAAAATGAAGCTGACCATCAATTCCATAAGAATCTTATATCGTTTGTAGTTCCTAGTTTGAAACTTGGATTCTCATTTAGATTTTCATTTGAAATGCAGAAGGGAAAGTAATCAAAACTAACCTGGATATAATTTGCACCATAAAAAGCATTGTTACCGATCTGAAACTGGGACCTAAAATCTTTACCCTGCAGAGAAATTTGCAAATCAATACCAGGATCGGGGGAGGGGGGGATTCCACTTGAAGATAATGGCAAGGAATCATGTAATCTTCTGTTTGGACGTTAAAGATTTTTCATTAGATTTAATTTCGTATTAGATTAAGAAACCCAGAAGAGAAATCCCTAAACATATAATAACAAACATCAGATCCCACTTTGATCATGGTTGAAATGATCTCCAAGAGCACATAGAGGTCGATTAATAAATAAACTAGACAAAATTAACTATTCCAAGCTCGCAAAAAAGGGCCCCTGCTTAACATTGGAAAAGACCATTTTGGCATGTGAGGTTGATGAATTTGGAAACCAATTCAATGTTTCAGTTATGTCTTCTGCTGCAACAACCACAAATATTGCTGCTGTTGTTTCTTCCTCCACAACAGCTGCAAATATTGCTCCAGTTGCAGTTGGTTCATAAACTTTTGTTGAGAATGTTGCTGTTTTTTCTCTAGAATCTCCCACACAAACCTTTGAGATTCCACGATACATTTAGTGTGAGAATGGAACTGAGGCTGCTTGCTACTACAAAATTCAGCACCAAAATATTGTTTCTGAAGTTGCTCCTATGAGACTTTGTTAGAAGCAGCTACTACTACATGTAGCTGAGACTTTGGGCCATGTTTAACCACATTAAGAAGCTGAAATCTGCTCCAGCGCATTGCTACAAGAGGCAACCCCACCTTGTTTAAAATGTTGGAAACTGCTGCTACAAGCATCCACAGTTTGCTGTTGTTGCAATTGATAACAGGAGACTTGCAGCTGCTCATAGTAGTTTCAGCATCAAGTGAATGTTTCTGCTGTGAAGAAAATCAAGTTAAGCCTGAACTCAGCAGCTGTGAGCTGCTTCATTGAGGGTGCTGCATGCTGCAGCTGGATCCAACAGCTGTAGGTGTTACAAGTACCATCAGAAGCTTATTGTTGCCTCTGACAACAAGAAGTACCCGCTTCGCCGTGTAGCTAGTGCTGTTGTACTACGTTGCAATAGGAAGTTCGATATATGAATGCCAATCATTAGAAATATGATTCTAGACATTTAAAAAAATGGAACTCGAAAAAAATATGAGTTTTAACTGAATTTTTCAAATGATTCGGACTCTTAAATTCACCTTATAGACACAAGGCTATAAAATCAAACTTATTTTCAAAAAAAATCGCCAATAGCTGAGATTAAAAAAAAAACAAACCATTGTGGAAATAAATCAAATCTGTACGGGACTATAATTGACTAACAACGGCCACTCCTTGGCTTCTCAAGACATAGGAAATGAAACGGCAGGAGAGAGTTACAGAAAAGAAGGTGAAGGTCTCCGATCTCCATCTTTCAGAGAGACAATTTGCTTCAAGTGAGGGGGAAAGGAAATTAGTTAGAGAATACAAGGATTCATTATCAACAATGCCTGAGGGAAGGTGCATCATTCATTGCCATGGTGACGGAAAGTTCAACCAGATCTGCAAGAGACTCTAAAGTTGACTACAAAATTCCACTCCTAGGCCACCCAAATCAGAGGAGATGAAAAACGGGGAAAGAATTAGAGGAAAGGAGAAGGTGAAGATGGCAAGTCTCCGTTCTCCTCTGAGACCATCAGATTCAAGTCTGGGGAAAGGAACATCGGCTACTGACTGCAAGGATCCACTGATCAGCTCTGCCTAGGGGAAGGTGCACCATCCCCATTTGCCATGTAAATTGCAAGTTGCGTCTTTGAAAACTGTAGCGGGAAGGGTGATGGATAAATCAACCAGATTTGTAAGGAACTCAATTTCATTCCTAGGCACCCCAAGTTGGAGGAGATGAAAGAGTGGGAGAGACTAGGAGGCAAGGAGCAACTAAATGTGGCTGGTTTTTCTTTTATCCAAAAAAAAGGGGAAACACTCCGGAGGTGTCGGCCTATATATATATATATATATATATATATATATATATGTGTGTGTGTGTGTGTGTGTGTGTGTGTGTGTGTGTCTCTCTCTGTGTATGTGTGTGTGGAAAAATGGGGCTGCCCCTGCCCCATTTTCCGGTATTTTTTATTTTTTTCAAAAATAATGCTATGTATTTTCACCACTATATCCCTTTAATATGTCATTTCAATTTCGTCAAAAATAGAGACTCCTATACATTCCATCTAGAACAGGTAATTTTAACGGTCTTGGAATTATTGTAATCGACCTGTTCTAGATGAAGGGTACAGGAGTCTCTGTTTCTGACGAAATTGGAATGACATATTAGATGGAAATAGTGATGAAAATACATGGCTTTATTTTTGATAAAAAAGTAAAAAAAATGCCGGACAATGGGGCGGGGCAGCCATGTTAGCTGCCCTCAAGGGGCAGCCCCATTAAACCCTAGAGAGAGAGACAGAGTTGATCCTATGAGAGACAAAAACTGTGAGAGCATGAGAACAGTGAGTCTGGACCATTAAATTATGCTCATCTCTCTCCTCCTACAATCAATCAGCATAATCTAATGGTCCAGACTCACTGCTCTCATGCTCTCACAGTTTTTGGCTCTCACAGGATCATCCATGTATATATATATGGGAGTTGGGAGCCTGAACCAGGAGGTGTAGGTAATTACCTACACCCGACCTTTTTTCATTATTTTTTGATTTTTTTGAAAGACGCCTTAGGGGGGTTTGCTTAATATATTGAGGGGAATATGTGTTTCAAGTTTCATGCAAAACAAACATTCCTAACATGTTCATCTAGAAGGGGTCAATTTCAGCAATTCTGAGACCGTTAAAATTTGGTAGTCTTGATGGAGATGATAGAAGTCCTTAATTAAGTTGAATTCGGAATGACGCCATGGTAATATATGGTGATTTAATTTCCCAAAAATTTCATTTCAAAAAAATTAAAAATATTGAAAAAAAGAACCAGATGTAGGTAGTTACCTACACCCCTGGGTGTAGGATAGGTTAAAAGACTTATAGCTGCCAAGCCTCGAGAAGAGATCTAGCAAAAAGAGTTACATTGTCAACATAGAACCTATCTGACCAGAAAATAACTTAGTTGTGTGACATCTAAATCGCCCAAATAGTGGTAATAGGGCACAAGAGCTCCTCCATGAGCCTAAACTGGTTGGCCGCTAACGAATTCCAAAATCTAGTGCGGGAAGAAATCAACCCAATGAATATTCCCAGTGGCCCAAACATCATGGCTGCAGGTGCAAGAGTAGAAAAGGTGATCCATGTCCTCGTTGTCGCTCCTGCATAAGGAGTAAGTGGTGTCGTCCCCCTGCACCAGAGTCGATCTTATGACCATTGTCAGAATCCGCTCCCTCATGTGTAGCCATAGAAAAATCTTCAGCTTGAGAGCGACCTATAATGTCCAAATCTTTCAATGCAATCATGATCCACGATGCCGGGATCAAATGTCAAGCTAGAGGAAAGCGCCTTATAAACCTTCTTCACAGTGAAATAGCCATCTCTCCACACCCAATGATCGTGTCACTCAGACAGAACTGATTAGTCCGCAATCACCTCAGACAGACGCATGAAATCATCAAAACATTATTCCGAAAGAGGAGACGAGAAGCACGGCATCCACTGGTCGTCAACCCAAGCCTCCCTGATCTGCAAGTTATGGCTCTCCGTCAACGAGTACATGCTAGGGAAAGTCTCCTTCAGCCGCCCACTACCAAACCAGTTGTCTTTCCATAATAGAAAGGATTCCCCATACCCAGAACCTGTCGTATCTGCAGAGCAATCTCATGAATAACTGTGCAGATCTCTTTCCACAAACACAAAACGAGGTGAGGGGAGAATTCTACCAACAACGACTGCACCAGAATGCTATAAATGTCTCTAATGAGTCTGTAAAGGAGCTCCACCTTCTTACCCCACAAACGAGGCACCAACTTCAGCACAAGGCCTTAAATGTCGATTTCGGTCACCATTTCGGTATCGACCAAAACAGAATTTCGATAGAATTTCGGTGGAATTTCGACCAAAATTTCGGTCATTTCGATCATTTTTTGTACTAGGACCCCCATATTTCGGTCATTTCGGTCGAATTTCGATTTCGACTGGATATCAATATTCGACAGAAATTCGACCGAATTTCGTTGAAATTTGAGGCCATGCTTCAGCAGAAGATCCTTACTTATCTATCCAGTCTGAGAACCCCAAGTCTCTCATGATCTTGCAGCGAGGTAATCGTCTCCCAATTTACCAAATGTACACCTTCCAACTACTCGTTGTTCTTTCCCCAGAAGAAGCGACGCATGCAGGCCTCTATGCGCTTGCAAACTCCAACCAGAAGAATCCTGGTGGAGATAAAAAAGATGGGCACAATTGTACATACTTAAGCCCCTCAAGTAGGAATTTGTGGCTAGATAATGAATTTACATTCACCACGAATAGAGTCCCTTTCTGAGGCTTAGTGAACCCCATCAACATATATCTTCTAGGGAACCCTAAGCCTTCAATACAGGAAAGAAGAGCACTTAATTATACGATGTCAAAACCTCTTTCATCAAGCTTTGAAGGGACGACCTGGCTAGGAATTCCAGAGGATAGCAATCTATAACCAATTCAAAGTCAACTTTTTCTCCCTTTTATACAGTTGATGTGCTTGTTAATTGATGCAAATTGAATTTGCGTCGACGGAAAAATAATAATTTTGTGGAATTTTTGGTGGAGAAGAAATTGGAGGGATTGAGAAAGGGAGAAGGCACGCCGGTTGCGCGAGATTCAAGGAAGAAGAAACGCATAGATCGCGTCGAGGGAGAAGGAGTAGAGAGAAGATAGAGATAAATCTCAATTTTTCATATCATCTGAACTGTTTAAAACAATAGCCTATCATCCCTTTATATAGGAGGGATGAGGTTACAAAAATAGAAATTCAAATTCAAACTAATTATCCTAATTTGACTCTAACCGACTAACTAACTCATTTTGAAATTCAAATTGAAACTAACTACTTTTGATATCACAGGCGATCTCTTTTATTTGACTAAAATTACGACGACTCAAAATAAACGTAAATAAAATTAACGGATAAAAAGTAAAAAAATGCGGCCCTATTTATCCATTTCACGCTGCATCAATTCTCCTCCGCTTGAAAAATTCGTCTCCCGACGAATTGCCGGATCTGCTGGCTTGGAGGTTGATAAATTCGAATCAGCGTTCTCGATCATCCCATGGAAGAACTGGTGTGGAGCAAATTGCGAGATCCATGCGTGTGCGACGCGAGTGTTGGCGACGTGGGCTTCGTGGCGGAAGAGCAGGTGTGGCGCACATGCGGGCGCCCATCCGGGTTTCATCCCTTTGACATGGTGCACGAAGAACTGATGGGGCATCTTCATGACGATCAACTCGGCCTTTGGAGAATCCATAGCAAAGCAATAGCACAAGGAGAGTGGAGGAGGAGATATGTCCAATGAATTAAGCCATGGAGCCTTTAAATAGGTGAAACCCATGATCCTAATCCTATTTGGATAAGGAGGCCTTCCAGATTTCTCCTTTTCAGCCCTTCTTTTAAAATATTTCTGCTCCAAGGGGTTGGTATGCAATTTCCGTACCCCTTCATTCCTTCTTAAGTTATCTCTTCTTAAATTCCCATCAGCTTTGGCCTCTTCGCAAATAGTTTTTACAGGGGGTACTCTTTTGCAATTTCTCACTAAACCCCAGACATCACGGGATTGTTTCTTGGGAAGCAATCCAGGAGTCCGAGGGACTCGGTCTCCTTTCCCCTGATGGAAACGGCGTCGAACCCTAATCCGAGGGTTCATACGGCTTCGTCAGCTGGAGTTCGAGTCAAGGCGGTGCTGGCAGGATCGGTCTGGGAGGGCGACAGCAAAGGTGGGGAGGAGGCGACAGCGGGTAGCGGCGGCGGGAGGGGGTGTTGGCGGTGGCGCGAGGGGGGTATCGGGAGGGGGGTTTGCTGGGGGTGAGGAGGCCGCGGCGGGAGGGGAATCTAGGTTTAGGGGGTGCGCCGCAGGGGGTGCAGGGAAGGCGGGAGGAGGGTGCGACGATGCTGTGGCTGTTTGGAGAGTTCGGGGGTTGATGGGTGGCGTGAGGGATGGGAGGGGAGACGGGATTGGAGAGGGGGAAGGGCAGGACAGGAGCGCAGGTTGTGGCGGGGTTGGCTTGGCTACCAAGGGCACGGGAAGGGCGAGGAGAGGCTGTAGGGGGACTGGGTTGCTTGTTAGGGGCTCGAGGATGGCGGTAGGAGGGGGTGCGAGGGATGGGGGTGGGCCACAGGGGGCACAGGGGTGGTGGTGGGACTGTTTTGGGGCGAATTTTGCTGGAGTCACATTCGGAAACGATGTTTGCAGGTCGGAATGTACCTGGACAGCGAGCAGGTCGATAGTTTTTCCTCCTGAAATGGGCCGGACAGTGAGCACATTGTCATCGACGACGAGTTTTTCTTCGTCACAAATCTGGACAGCAGCTTCGGTAATGGGGGACTTTGATTCGATCGCGCATAGGGTCTTGAAGTCAGCCATCCAATCTCGAAACTTTGACTGGAAATCAAGCAGTATACCCATCATCTCCTTGTTGTAAGCTTCTTTGGCTCGTCGTTTCCGCTCCGACGAATGATGGTGCTTCGTAGCATGTCGGTGGGAATGTCTGTACGGATCGTCAGATCGTGAGGACGATCTGTAGGCCATGCTCTGATACCAGATGATGCAAATTGAATTTGTGTCGACGGAAAAATAATAATTTTGTGGAGTTTTTTGTGGAGAAGAAATTGGAGGGATTGAGAAAGGGAGAAAGCACGTCGGTTGCACAAGATTCAAGGAAGAAGAAACACGTAGATCGCGTCGAGGGAGGAGTAGAGAGAAAATAGAGATAAATCTCAATTTTTCATATCATCTGAACTGTCTAAAACAATAGCCTACCATCCCTTTATATAAGACGGATGAGGTTACAAAAATAGAAATTCAAATTCAAACTAATTATCCTAATTTGACTCTAACCGACTAACTAACTAATTTTGAAATTCAAATTGAAACTAACTACTTTTGAGATCACAGGTGATCTCTTTTATTTGACTAAAATTACGACGACTCAAAATAAACGTAAATAAAATTAACGGATAAAAAGTAGAAAAATGCGGTCCTATTCATCCATTTCACACTGCATCATTAATGCAAACTTCGAAGGCAACTGGGGAGAAGACCTCGAAGAAAAAAAAACGGAGTTGACTATGCCCTCGAGGAATATGCCTCTTCAAGCAAGAGGTCTGTGTTCATTTGCAGTTAGCCCATGGCCATTGGGTTAATCTAGGAGATTGAACATTTGGGCGATGAAAGCAAGACGGTAAAGCTGTGTTTGCATCATATATAGCCAGGGGCCTAATCAAGTTTCATGATTGTATGTGTTTGCATCATATATAGCCAGGGGCCTAATCAAGTTTCATGATTGTATGCTTGAAGCATGAATGTAGCCACAATAGTCATGTTATAATCCGGCCAGAAAGGATGACATGGGGCATTCGTTGTACATGAGTTTTTTTCCTTCTCACAAACCACATATCAAGTGGTTTTTACAAAGGATAAAAGCTCATCGGATCAAACGAAGCACCAAAACTCGAACTTAGTTCAGAATGAAGAAGAGTTCACCGAATGAAGGGAGTGTACAACCGGGGGGCTTGACAACTTTTTTGGTTGGAGATACCAAATAAAAACAAAGTTCGAGAAAAAGGAAGAATAAATTATTTCTTTATGGCATTTGCGTTTTAAGGAATTATGTTTGAGATAAGCAAGGAAGATATTACGCCATTGCATACATGAAGACAGTTATGCTATTTAACATGTTCATGTTTTCCACTCATCAATAAGACAAACGGTTAAATTTTGCTCCAATCTTGGAAAGGTTGAAGGGAAGCTCCATTGGAGGTCAAAGTTGCCCATTTTCATACCGGAAATAAGGACAGAAAAGAACACTAACAAAATAGGAGGTTCCTTCAGAAGGCCCTCGAGAAGATGGAAAAGAAGAATGACTAATAAAGTGGGTGATCTATTGATTGAAGAAACAGGGAGGGTGTGACCCACAGGTATTGGTACTCAATCAGATCGTATTGACCAACTAGGCAATGTAACCAGTATGGGAGGGCCATAACTTTGTAGTAAAATGCTTACTATTTGTTATAAAAAAAAAGAACATCCTTGAGGAAAGGATGTGAATTCGGAATTAACCTTTGCATATTCTAGAGGAGCTTGATATTGGTGCTCCAAAGATAGTGGAATATCTTGACAAAACCCTAGGAAATGGACGGGATTCAAGTTGCAATTAAAGGATTAGTCGACATTGGTTGTTATTGCCTTTACTAACCAAAGATTTTTGGCATGTTTACAATTATTATCAAACAATATGAGCGAAAAGATGCGAGAGATAATAGGGTACAGCTGTCAATACCCTTCAATCGAATGTATAAAAGGTTTTCGTTGATTTTGTCTCTACTAGAAGGGTAATCCCAAGAGAGAGGGTCATTAATACTTGAAAAGTGGGGAAAAAAGTTACTTCCCATAATGGTTGCATATTAAGTCTATAATGGCTGCATATTACAACTTACCAATTAGAACCTCCAGATCAAGGCTTCCTAATGTACTGAATTCCCAACTGTAAAAACACCGTTAAAGGTGTGTCACCATGCTTGGTTATTAAGAAAGAAGACTTTGTCATGGAGACGGTTACAACTTTGAGTGCCCTGTGTAATTGGACAAGAGGATGTTGATGCAGCATAAAAAGGAAATATAGGGCCGCATTTATTTAAATTTATATCCGTCATTTTTATTTACGTTTATTTGAGTTGTCGCAATTTTAATTAAATAAATGAGATCGCCTGTGATCTCGATTAATTAGTTAATGATTTGAATTTCTAAATTAGTCGGTTAATTAATTAGAGTCAAATTAGGATAATTAGTTTCCATTTGAATTTGAATTCTATTTTTGTAATCTCATCCCTCCTATATAAAGGGATGATGGTCCATTGTTTTAGTCAGTTCAGTTGATAATTAATTTGAGATTTATCTCTCTCCTCTCTCTTCTCCTTCTCCCTTGCCGTGGTCTTCACGCCTTCTTCCTCCCCGAATCTCTCGTATTCTCGACGAGTTTCTCTTCTCAACCCTTCCATTCTCTTCATCACCGAAATCCACCGTTCAAATAATATTTTATCGACGTGCCAAAATTCAATTTGCATCATTTGGTATCAAAGCATGGCATCTAGGTCGTCCTCACGATCTGGCGATCCCTCTCGTCACTCGCGCAGAAAGTCCAGCAGATCTCGCCCCAACGACAGTGCATGGCGTGCTGAGGTTAGACAAACACTATCGAATATGCTCCAAATTCTTTCAGAGAATAGAGAGTCAATGACGCGACAAATACAAGAATTCATTGCCAAAAGGGGCGATGAAACTTCGGTCCAAGTTCCTGATGAAGAGAGCCACGAAAATTATGCCGACAACGACGCACTGCTCGCAGTCCAGGCCATTTCAGGGGAGAAAAATGACGAACTGCTCGCTATCCAGTCCATCTCAGAGGGAAAAAATGCCATCGCCAAGGAGTTATTCGTTGTCCAGCCCATTCCAGAGGGAAAAAGTGACGAAACGCTTGCTGTCCAGGTAATTTCAGACTTGAAAATACCGCAGAAAATGACAAACGACCCATCCATCACCCTCTCGCGGACCCCCGCTGCAGCCCCAGCCCCTCCGGCGCCCCCCCAACCTCGCCGGACCCCTCCACCATCCCCGTAACCCCTGCGGCTCATTCCCTGCCGCCCCCAACTGCCACAGCCCCCGCCCCTCTTCCTGCAAACCCAACAACACCTCCCGCAATACTGGCCGCAGCCCCTGCGCCAACACAGTCCCATACACCCGCACCCCCAACGCCTTTTTCCGCCAAACTCCCCACACCCTCGACACCCCCTCCCGCCGCAGCCCACGCACCTCAAGTCCCCTTCCTCACCCCCACTGCCATCGCCATCCCGCCACTCCTTCCCTGCAGCCCGCGACGTCACCCGATGCCGCCGTCACCCGACCACGAGCCCTGGCTACGCGACCCCTGTGGTACCACGCGCCGCCCGCCAGCCGCTATCCCGCGCCGCCGCCCCCTGCTCCCATCATGCGGTCGCCTCCCATTTAAGAAGGGCCGAGCCCTAACAATAATTGAGGGTTTTTACTCCATCGGGTCCCTTAACAATAGGAGAAAAGGAATATTCTGGGAATATTTTAAGGGAGCCCCTCCTCCAATGATATTTTACCCAACGGGCCAAGTAGAAAAGTTAACTTATGAGTTTTTAAGTGAAGGGGTAGAATATTTGCAGAGACGCCCTTCAATTGAAAAAGACTACAAATGTAACGTTGAAAAGGATCTGATTGGAGGAATTGCAATCTACAATTTCAAGGATCGAATTCTCCAACGGCACATCGAAAATCAAGCAATTCGTCGGGAGACGGATTTATAAAGCGGAGGAGAGTTGATGCAGCGTAAAAAGGAAATACAGGGCCGCATTTATTTAAATTTATATCTGTCATTTTTATTTACGTTTATTTAAGTTGTCGCAATTTTAATTAAATAAACGAGATCGCATGTGATCTCGATTAATTAGTTAACGATTTGAATTTCTAAATTAGTCGGTTAATTAGTTAGAGTCAAATTAGGATAATTAGTTTCTATTTGAATTTGAATTCTATTTTTGTAATCTCATCCCTCCTATATAAAGGGATGATGGTCTATTGTTTTAGTCAGTTCAGTTGATAATTTTTTGACAGCAAAGCACTTCGGGGGAAGCACCGCCAGGTGTTCGCCCCAAATTTTTATTAATCAAAAGCAAGGACGAGGAAGAGGAAGAGAGGAAATACAACCAGCAAGGATCGAGAGGATCCCAACCCCCAAACACCAAAAACACGCCACACACGTCCACAGCACTACAGCAGGAGCCAGTCACTCAAAAGCATGTCCACATGAATTAAGACAT
The DNA here is from genome assembly GCA_037367405.1 of Ottelia alismoides. Classification (NCBI taxonomy): domain Eukaryota; kingdom Viridiplantae; phylum Streptophyta; class Magnoliopsida; order Alismatales; family Hydrocharitaceae; genus Ottelia; species Ottelia alismoides. The sequence continues at coordinate 109,107 of JAZKJV010000198.1, read as the reverse complement.
TTTCCTTGTAGAATCTTTGGCCCTTGAAAATCTTCGCATTCCTGGCAATCCAAAGCGCCCAAATGAAAGCTAGAGGGCGAAGAAGCTCTCTCCTTGGAAGATCAGCATTTGAGCGCAAGGAAACCCAAAACGAGTCCATCGAAGAGGAGTTAACCCAAGCCACGTCGAGGTCCTCCCAGGCGGAGGCAGAAGTCGTACAGTCGAAGAAGAGGTGCTGCAAAGTCTCCCTAGCGCCAGCGCATAGAACACAGTCCACAGAGTCAACACGTGAGAGCAATTTGTCACACCTGTCACGTGTGAGAATTCTCCCACGCCGCAGAAGCCAAAAGAAGAAGGCCACCTTCTCCGGAAGCCTAATGCGCCACAGCCAACCAAGATCAGAGATAAGGGGATCCCTGCCAGGGCTGGATTGAAGCGAGAGCATCTTGAAAGCCTTTCTAGAAGAGAAAGCGCCATCACGCCATAGCCAGTGGTCCCTACCCGAGGAGGGTCTCGGCGCCTCCCGCAGCCGCCGAAGGAGGTTGAGAAGATCTTCGAAGCGTTCATCGGAGAGGCTTCCCGCAAAGGAAGGGAACCAGTCGTCCCCGCCCCAAACCGAGGCCACCGATGCATCAGAGTTTAAAGCAAGAGCAAAAAGCCGAGGAAAAATGCACGCGAGAGAGGCATCACCCGCCCAAGGGTCACTCCAAAACAAGAGGGAGGTGCCATCCCCCAAAGCCGGCTGGAACAAATGAGAGAAACGTCTAGACGCCGAAGCAAGCCCCTTCCAAAAAGGGGTTCCATAACGCATAGAGATAGCCACCTGCCTCATGTCCACCGTCAAGGTCAAAATATTCCGCAGCATGGAGGAAAAAAAACCTCCATCGTTACCCCAAAGCTTGTTGACCCATTTCATCATTAGAGCGTCGTTGACAAGATCCAGTCTACGAATGCCGAGCCCCCCCTCGCACTTCCTTTTCGCCACCTCCTCCCAAGCCACAAGGTGCATGCCCTGTGACCGCTGGCCCCTCTTCCCCCAGAGGAATCCCCGCATAATGCCTTCCAGCCGCCTTCGAATCCCCATCGGTAAGGCCCAGTTGGAGAGAAAGTAAATGGGAATAGAAGCAAGAACCGATCTAATAAGCACAAGCCTGCCCCCACGGGACAACATAGCCGCACTCCAGCCAGCGAGCCTTCGTTCCGCTTTGTCTAACACCCCTTTCCAATGGCTCAATTTTGATCTGGTCACACCCAGCGGCATACCCAAATAGCCGCACTCCAGTTCAGTTGATAATTAATTTGAGATTTATCTCTCTCCTCTCTCTTCTCCTTCTCCCTTGTCGTGGTCTTCACGCCTTCTTCCTCCCCGAATCTCTCGTATTCCCGACAAGTTTCTCTTCTCAACCCTTCCATTCTCTTCTCCACCGAAATCCACCGTTCAAATAATATTTTATCGACGCGCCAAAATTCAATTTGCATCAGATGTGAATATAACACTTCTTGTGCATGTTTGTGGGTCAGGTTTTGGGTGCATTTGACATCTCCAGGTTTAGAGAAATTTTGAAATAATTCCAATGCAGGAAGAGCTAATGAAGTCGGACATACATAAGATGGCATGATCAACATTTTTCGGTGTGGTACGATGGGCCTCATAGTTACAAAGGAATGCATACACCTCCGTTCAAGTGGGAGAGGTGTTATGTCAAGAATGTTATTCATTGTGCCAAGAGTTTATACTCATCATGTAAGTTCTCTTGTAATGGTCATGGGTAGACGTATTAGTCCAGTTTTTGCACCATTAATACTTATAAATGATATTCAAATAAATAGCAATCTCGAATAGTCACCGTTCGCTTTAATATACACAAAAATTGAGAGGAAGATCAAATTTGTCGAAAATACTTTCCAATATAGGCTGTGTTTTCATCTTTTTTTCCTAAACAAAATGTCATTGAGAAACAAATTTTGGTAAGTTCTCTAATATAAAGCTTTATCGAAATCCGTAGAGCTTGATAGAACACACCAAGGATAGAAAGAACAACCGTCCCCACAAAACAATAATTTTTCAGAGACAAATCTTGTCTTAAGTTTGTTTTTCTTTAAAGCATGCACTGTGATGGATGATCTCAAAAAACAACAACAAGGTACTTCAATAAGCAAGACAAATGAGAAGAACTCAAAAGATCAACAGCAAAAAACAGGGAAACAGTGTGAACCTTATAGTCAAAGTTGAACATCCCTTGAGAGTAATGTGGCTCATTTGTAAGCTGCATAGCACAAAGTTAAACCGTTGACCTCAGGCATACATGCTAGTGTGCTCCTTAAAACATTTTACATCCAGGCACTACAAAATGCATTCCATACTTGAGCATTGACTTTTAGAGTGAGATTGTCCGTCAAATCACACTTCACACGTGCATTCAACCTTCCATCGGTCAGCACTCTCCCGACGAGCATCAACTGCAGAAGGAACCATGAAATAGCCATGACTTAGAGCAACTAAAAGGTAAGGGGAAAAGCATTGTGAAAAATATCTCAAGTAGTTAAATAGCGAGACTTGCCTTAGGATCGAGGAAGTTAGCACCAAATTCATAATGGGATGTCGGAACTTTAATGGTCTCAGAGGACTGGGAAGGGACCTCGGACGATCCCATATACAAGCTAATAATATGGCAAACTTATTATCAAAAGAAGAGACAAAATTAAAATATAACAAGTGTAGTATTTGAACAACCTGTGGCTAAGTGAAAACTTCTGATTTAAACCCTTTGTAAAATCAAATCGCATTCCCTCAAAAGTTTCTGGCTTAAGTGCCACTGTCATCAAAAAGAAGAGAGTTAATGTGAGTCCCAAATCCATATATGGTCTTGACTCATAAAAGCTGATGTGTACACACTAAGCAAACCCTGTGTTCTTGAATCTATAGTAAATAAAATAACCTAACCCATTTCCTCACAAAAAAATTTTCCAAAGAAACCTGAATTAGGAACTATTCCTTTGACCGAGTTAAGCACGCACTTGTTAGAATTGTATAAAGAGCCAAGAAGACCACAAAGGATGAAAACAGATACAAGGGGGCCATCGCCAAACTGTTTCTTCTAGGTAAAGGACTGGTGAATGCTATGTTATCCATACAGTATTTTTATTGCTAAATATGCATTACAAAGAAAGATCTCATCAAATTGTAAAAACACCATCTCAACAAAATTGGAAGATTTAACAAGATTTCATTTCTGCAACTGACTCATTGATAAGATAAGAAAAATGAACATACAATTTCTAGATGAATGCAGCCACAACAAGGCTATTTTCGGAGAAAAAGAGGTTGACTGCTCTGGAATTGTACTCATCCTAAATATATTACTGCAAGTCCAAAAAAGATGGAAAAAGATTGTGGCCTACAGCACCACCAAGTGGCTACATATGATTGTATTTAGATAATTGAGATATCATGCTGTGGAATATCCTTATATAGAGTAAAATATAGAGGTGGAAAACCTTGATTTACCTTGGTGTGTTGGATAGTAGGATGGGTTGGAGGAGGATAATTTCGAGTTTTATTTTTGTGGAAGATTATAATATGATTGAATGAGTTGAGATATAACATTTCTAGGAAATTCTTAAATAATGTTTCTGATTTAGATATGTATGGCATTCTACATGTTGGCCAGAAAGAGACATTGTATATGCGCATTGGACCAAATACATCTGGTTAGAAGATATCATGTTACTTGTGATGGATAAGTATGTTAACCCTCTTAAAACAAACAAATGATACAGCTGAGTTATCCGATCATTAACGGGATATCCCTCTTACCAATACACTTCTTATAAATAGCTCGACCAAATGTACAACATTGATACCACCCGCGCTCACCGAATAAGTATTAAGAGAAAATTAACCATGTTCACATATGTCTTCAGCCGCAAGCTATTCTAGAAATGAATTTTTTTTAAATATGGTTGAGCCATTAAGAGCGAGAAAATTCCAACCCTATCCCAACCAAGAGAAGCAAAACAATTGAAAAAGCAGGTGACCTAAAGACCAATGCATTTCCTTTAACTAACATGACCATGGGCGGTCACTTATACCACCCTTTCAGATTTAGTATGAAAGCAAGCTTGAGAGAGAATATTCCAACCATGACAAGCAAAACAACTAAAAAGGTAGGTGACCTAAAAACAATACATTTCTTCTAACTAATGAGACCTAAGTCTTTTGAAGATGATAAAACCAATATTGAACAAAATATTCCCAAAAAAACAATAAGAAGCAAGAACATTCCACCCATGACAAGCAAAAGTGGTTAAAAATGCAGGCGACCCAAAGTCTCCTCTAAATCATAGAAGAAAAGAGCAGGAGACATTTGCTTGAGACTACCAGTATGATCTATGTTTTGTTCACTTCGTTCTGACTGAAAGTGTTGCAAAAGTCAGTATTATGTATTCAGTCGGAGGGGTGTCATTGAACAAAGAATATTCAGTATTCAAGAGAATATTTGGAATTATTCGAATGTGCATTTTTCAATAATTTAAATATAAAAATTATGTCTAATATACATATATTTTTATATGTTTATACATATATGGTCATCAATTAATAAGAGTTCAAGATAAAAGTACCAATTAACAAGTTAAATATATGGAGCTTTAACATTTGTGGTGATAATGGATAAATGGAAATCTTTAAAAAAATAATAAATAAATAAAATAAAAAATCAACGGCCAGTTGCAATTGTTGGCCAAATATTCGCTCAAATACCCGAATATTCAGGCCGAATACTTTGATTGGACCGAATATTGACAAACAGCAACATTCTATTCGGTCACCCCACAAAATAAGAATATTCGACCGAGTATTCGGTCCATTTGGCCGAACATTGCAACAATGCTGAAAGCACGTAGAAAATAAATTATGGCATTTTTGCACTGCAAAAATGCATGTAAGACACTGCCAAAGTGGTATTTTGATATCAGGATGGCTGGAAAAAAAGGAATGAGAGGCTATGTTAGAGGAACTGCTTCAACTAGGTGATGCATCCTAAATTTTGGAGCGAGAGAGAGACGTGATTGCATGAAATAGTTGGAAATGTGCCAAAAAGACGTAGGGATGGGGAGAGAGGCACATCAAACTGATATTTTATATAGAATAGTAAACTATAAAAAAAATATGGCCTTTAGTCCAGAAGATGCATATAAAGAGCTGCCCCCTTTTGGAAACTTTTAAGAAGTTGTGGCGGATACTTGGAGTAGTTAGTTAGTAGTTTGTTATGAGTAACCAAAGATCGTGAGTTCAAGTATTCAACTCCCACCAACATCATTATTTTAGGTTCCGCCCCTGTCTGGATGTAATTTTCATTTTTCCTTTCAAAAAAACAAAGTTCTAAAAAATTAAATAAATCTTTAAAACACATATTCAAATTTTGAAATTTGGAATGAAAAAACTCCATCATAGTAAAGTATTGTCATTCTATTCCCTCTTTATTGTAACCTTTTTGAGTGTGATTTTTTCATACAATCATATTCATTAGTGTGCCCCTATCTAATGATGCTTTATAGGATCCAAATTCGGGTGTGGCCCACATTAAATATGGTCAGAAGCAAATAATCCACGTAGCCGACAGCCTGACACCACCTAGAGTGAGAAAGGCTTGGTCGTCATTTGTACAACAACAACAACAAAGCCTTTTCCCACAATTAAGTAGGGTCGGCTACATGGATTTTTCGTCTCCATTCAGATCTATCTTGTGTCAATCTCGGACTTATATCCAAAAAACTAAGATCCCTTCGTATAGTCTCTTTCCAACACTTCTTGGGCCGTCCTCGCCCTCTCTTAGCCGGCTCAACATCCCAACACTCGCATCTCCTAACCGGTGCATCAGTTGACCTTCTTTGCAAATGACCAAACCATCTTAAGCGGTTTTCTCGCATCTTATCCTCGATCGAAGCTACACCAACTTTCTTTCTGATTGCATCATTCCGAATCCGATCTTTACGTGTATGTCCACACATCCATCTTAACATTTTCATTTCTGCTACAGCCATTCTCTGCACATGTCTATGGTTCACAGGCCAACATTCAGAACCATAAAGCATAGCAGGTCTCACGGCTGCTTTGTAAAACTTTCCTTTAATTTTTAAAGGAATTTTCTTATCACAGAGAACAACGGAGGCTCCTCTCCACTTTAACCAGCCTGCATTTATTCTATTAGTAATATCTCCATCAATTTCCCCATCATGTTGCAAAATAGATCCCAGATATCTAAAAGAATCTCTCTTCTGAATGTTATCGTCACCAATCTTCACCTTGATTCCTTCAACATTGCTTCCATCAAAGGTGCATTTCATATATTCCGTCTTAGCCCTACTAATACGAAAACCTTTAGTCTCCAATGCATGTCTCCAAACCTCAAGCTTCTCATTTACTCCATCTCTAGTCTCGTCAATCAGCACAATATCATCAGCAAATAACATACACCAAGGTAACTCATCATGAATGTGACTTGTCAACTCGTCCATAATCAAAGTAAAAAGAAATGGACTCAAAGCTGAACCTTGATGTAAACCAATGATGATGTCAAAATAGTCAGTCTTCCCCGTCGGGGTCCTTACACAAGATAAAGCCCTATCATACATATCCTTTATGAGATTAATGTATAGGACAGGTACTTGTCTCTTCTCCAAAACTCTCCACGGTATCTCTCGTGGGACGGAATCATAAGCCTTCTCCAAATCAATAAAGATCATATGGAGATTCTTCCTTTTAGCTCTATAAATCTCCATTGTTCTCCTCAGCAAATGGATGGCTTCAATAGTTGAGCGACCTGGCATGAATCCGAATTGGTTTTCTTTTACTTGAGAAACTTGCCTCAACCTTTTTTCGATCACACGTTCCCAAATTTTCATAGTGTGACTCATCAGCTTGATACCTCTGTAATTTGAACAATTTTGAATGTCTCCTTTGTTCTTATAAAGAGGCACCATGATACTCCTCCTCCAATCTTCAGGCATTTTCTTGCTTCGCCAAATAACATTGAATAGATTCGTAAGCCAAGTCAAACCACGCTCACCTAAAACTTTCCATACTTCTACAGGGATGTCATCCGGTCCAACACCTTTCCCAGGTCTCATAACCTTCAAAGCCTCCTCTACTTCTTTTCTTTGTATTCGTCTATAGCTTGCACAATTCAAGTAACTTTCACTACTAGCTAGATCACCGAAAGTGATCTCTCTATTTCCTTCTCCAATGAAAAGTTTATGGAAGTACTGCTCCCATCTAATCTCTATATCCTTCTGAGTAACAAGCACGTGACCTTCCTCGTCCTTAATGCATCTCACTTGAGAAAGGTCTTTGGTCTTTCTTTCTCTTGCTTTGGCCAACCTGAATATATCCTTCTGGCTCTCCTTAGAGTTGAGATTTTTATACAAAACCTCATAAGCTTTTGACTTAGCTTCGCTTACAGCCTTCTTTGATTCCTTCTTCGCTATTTTATAGTATGTGACAGTTTCCTCAATTCTATCCTTAGACATAGCTTTAAATCAAGATCTTTTAATTTTTAGCTTCTCTTGCACCCCTTCACTCCACCACCAAGCCTCCTTTTGACCCGGAGCTCCTCCTTTTGACTCGCCTAGCATCTCTTTGGCTACCTTTCGGATACAAGATGTTACTGCCTCCCACATCTCGTTTGCACTACCGCTACAATCCCAAGATAAGTCTTCTAAAACCTTCTCCCTGAAGCATGATTGCTTCAGCGGAAGATTCCACCACCTAGTTCTAGTGATCTTAGGAACCTTCCTTTTCTTTACCAGCCCTTTTATTTGTAAATCCAAGACTAAAAAGCTTGGTCGTCATTTGTAGTACTGAAAAAAGAAGTCTGAAATGCATGATTCTCAGCTGCATCAAAAATAATTTCATGACAAGCACAAATAAAATTCCTTCACGATTTGTTGGGGTTTCCGATAAATTCCAAGGTTGTGGCCTCACTAAAAACTAATTTTTGGGGGGTGACCTCTTTTTTAAGAAAAAGATAATCGGTGAAATTTAAACATCAATCCTTTGAGTGAAAGGTACACTGCTCAACTACCACACCATTTGAGTGGGATCTCAAATTTACTAGTAGTAACTTATTTATTTTTCACTTTGATGTTCCCAATGAATTTTTCACCCAGTTTTATCATCTTTCAAATTTGCAATGTAAAGGAATATTTCAGAAATTCTCCCAAGTTTTTAAATGCAATAGCACATATATAAAACCCCCTTAGGATTCTCAATTGGAGGGGGCATTTGCAAAAGAGGCAGCTTCAGTTGTGTGTGTAAAATATCACATGAACTCATGATTTCCCACACATTTCGGCCAAAAGGATTAACAATGCCAAAGGCAATGATTGTTGGTTAGTAAGTTGGAGATTGAAGCGACAAGATGGCAGCAAAGATACACAGAAGACATATAAGATGAGGTGGTTTGGTAGTGGGGAGGGGCTCAGGAAGGAGGCATTTGCGAAAGCGACAGCTTTAGCTGTGTGTGCGACAACATAGCATGAGCTCGTGATTTCCCGCACATTTCGGCAAGGTTCAGAAAGTCGGTATGCGGTATTTGTTCGATCAGGCGGTCTGAAGCGAGTAAGCGGGCAGGCGGAAGTATATGCGGACTATGCGGTTTCTATTATTTTAATTAAAAATAATTAGCAATATAATAATAAATTCAAATACTAGACATTTTATATTTTAAAAAATGTAGGTATTAGAATGTGAAGATTTTCAACCCTAATCTCAATACTAGTCATAAGATTCATAACAAAATATCTATGACAGCTCAAAAAAGGTTCATAGCAGCTCCAAAAAGGTTCATAGTACAACCACAAGTATAGGGAGTTGTCATACAATCAATGTAAGGAGCTTGCGAGTTTAATCTGGATAAAACTAGATTAACTAGTAAGTAGTGACATGTTACAACAAGAACCAAACTATCATGAGCTCGGGATACATTTCAGGTGGTTTGGTCATAGCTCTTAAAACAATGTCATTATGCAACTTAGAGAGGAATCCCAACGATCAAAGAGGGTGTAGAGAATGAGAACATATAAAAAAGGGGAAGAGAACAAAACTTAACAGAAACAGTACAAAATCACTCAATTGAACATTACTCCAGGATTCTACATTCCAAATGAAGTTATCACGATACTACTGTAAACTCCAGGATTAAACATTACTCCAGGATACTACATTCCAAATGAAATTATCACAATACTACTATAAACTCCAGGATTAAACTCCAGGATGTACTCCAGCATTTTACATTCAACACTGTACTCCAGGATTATACATTACTGCTATAAACTCCAGATAATCCCATAAACAATTATCACAATAATACAACACTGATATACTCCAGGATTCTACATTCATAAAATCAAAACAATAAAAGATGATCTTAAACAAAAAATACCGAACGTTAGTGATCTATTATGTTCAGTTGTTACATGCGTCGCGCCGGCGGAGATGGGAATTTCTGGAGAAGCACCAGCACGCGTCTCCAACGACAGATGTGGCAGATGCCTCTTAAGAAGGCGGCAGATGCGTCGTGTTGCGCACGAAGGACCACCTTTCTGATCGTACGAGATTCCTTCGCTAGGGCTCGATGAAGGAGCCAACTCAAGGGTGGAGGAGATTCCTTCGCTAGGGCTCGGAAGGAGAGAGATCGTTTCGTGCGAGAGGGGTTTGTCGTGCGAGAGGGCGCTAGGGCTTTGAAGGGGAACAGAAAAGGTGGCTTTACGATTTCCGAAGAAAGAAAGAAAAAAATTTTGGGGCGGGAACTCTATTACAAAGTCGGCCGCATATGCGGCATACTCGGCCGCATATGCGCTTTGGCCGCCTTATGCCCGCATATTAAATACTCAGGGTGTTTGGTTGCCCGAGTATGCATATGCGGCAGCATATGCAGCCGCCTGGGCCGCCTTTCTGATCATTGCATTTCGGCCAATGGGATTAACACTGTCGAAGGCGATGATTGTTGGTTAGTGGGCGGGGGATTGAAGTGATAGGATGGCAGCAATGAGACATAGATAACATATAAGATGAGATGCTTATTCAAAAAAACAAATAAGATTAGGTGGTTTGGTAGTTGGAAGAGGCTCAGGAAGGGAAGATGCGATATACAGCCACAACTGAGGAGAAAAAAGGCACCAGTTGCACAAGATTTTCAAAAGGAAATGCACTAAGATGTGCAGGGATGGAGAAATGAGCATGTCAGCAAGCAAGATAAATCACATAAATTATCTACTTCATATAAGCCCGAGATTGACCCAAGATAGATCTGAATGGAGGTGAAGAATCCATGTAGCCGACCCTGCTTAATTGTGGGGAAAGGCTTTGTTGTTGTTGTTGCCATTCAATGAAGGCTTTATTTAAATTAGCAACGTAATTAAAAGATATACCATTATTTTAAAAGATGAATCTCCAAGAATCGTAAAATACACTAAATTTCTATAACATTAAACAATATTGTAAAGAAGTATGGATTTTACATGTGTATCTTTGAATTTTTTTTCAATAATACTTGTACCCAACTTACTTCATAATATCGCAGCAACTCCTATAAAACATGTGTTCCCTTACAGTTAAGACAAACAGGTGAAACAATTATAGTGAACGAAAAATCACTATCAATACGCAAAATGTGGTATCCGGATTTTTTGTCCCTCTTCTTTCTTCTTCTTCTTCTTTCCCCTAAGCTCTTATCACCTCCCAGTCATTTGAGGTCACCCCCCACCCAAACCACCACCACCTGACCATAACAGCTCTTGACCATAACAGCTCTTGCTCTATCTTCCCCAACAACCCCTCACCATCACCGCATCCCCCTTAAGCTTACCTTCTCCTCCCTCTCCCATCTCATCTTCTCATGCGCCACAAACATTCCCTATGATCACAACATTTCTGTTGGTCATCAACCCAAACCAGATCTTAGGTTCGAAAAAGTCAATAATCTGAACTTTATCACATACACAGCCAATGAACAAGAACAAAAATCACAATTTCAGACAATAGAAAAGGGGCCAACAAAGATATCTGCGGTATCAAGATCCGAAATTGATGCATGGATCATTCAAATGAACCACCAACGTCGATAAGCACGATCTTGGAGAGAAGAGGAACAATTTGGTTGTGTGGGTAAGTCGCATTCTTTGCTCTTAGTAACAGAGTCTATGATGTGATGATGGGAAGAGCAGGACGATGCTGACCTACATCAGGAAGAGCTTCTTGACCGTAGTGGTGGTCTCCTCAAAAAAAACCTACGAGCCTCTCCCTCAACCTCATGTACTTGTTTGGATCTACTTTCAACGCATCAAAAATCAGATCAACCATAATGTGTAACTCAATCTTCCTGGTGGACGTTGAAACAAGGGGCTCCTTAGTGTTCTCCCACTCTTCCTCAACCATGATGCCCTCATGGACAAGAAGCATGATGTCACCTCCCTCATCGATGATGAGGTCAAAGTTAGACTTAGGGCCTTCGATCAAGGCACCTTTCTATATACTAATGCTCATGGAGGGAAACCTTGTAACAATGGACTGACTAAGTCGACTAGTTGGCCCGATTATTCAAGTTGGGGTGTAGCCGACTTGATTAGGCCTAGTTGGTCAATAGTCGATCAACCCGACTAAGCGGGTCAACTAGTCAACTTAGTCAACTGATTTTTTAGTGACATGTTTTATTCGTCTATTCTCTTTTTGTATCATTGTTAGTAACTCGGTATTCAATGTTAGTTAGTAACTTAGTATATCATGTTGCCTCTCTTTTTTTATATTATTCCTTTGTGTCTAATGTTTATATAATGCATTTTGTTCATGTTATCATGTTGTATATTTAATTTCTATTGTAAATGGAACAGCATACCAAAATCAAAAAACAATATGGGACAAGGGAATTGCCATTGCAACTCCCACAAGGGGAGGGGGTGCCTGCTCTCCCCAAAACCATCCCCCCTTCCCCTACCCCCTCAAGCTCGTTGACCGGGCAGCAAGGGGGAGAGGGGTTACATTAGACATTTCTTCAACTGTGCAAAACATATGGTTAAGATTTGATGCATATAAATAGTTGATGTTTAGGGCCCTCGATCAAGGCACCTTTCTATATACCAATGCTCATGGAGGGAAAGCTTGTAACAATGGACTAACTAAGTCGACTAGTTGGCCCGATTAGTCGAGTTGGGGGTAGCCGACTTGACTAGGCCTAGTCGGTCAATAGTCGATCAACCTGACTAAGCGAGTCAACTAGTCAGCTTAGCAATTGATTTTTAATGACATTTTTTTATTTGTCTATTCTCTTTTTGTATCATTGTTAGTAACTCAGTATTCATTATTAGTTTTTTGTATTTGTCTATTCTCTTTTTGTATCATCGTTAGTAACTCAGTATTCATTGTCAGTATTCATTGTAAGTTAGTAACTTAGTATATCATGTTGCCTCTTATTTTTTATATTATTCCTTTGTGACTAATGTTTATATTGTGCACTTTGTTCATTATATCATGTTGTATATTTAATTTATATGGTAAATGGAACAGCATAACAAAATCATAACAAATATGGGACAAGGTTATTGCCATTGCAACTCCCGCAAGGGGAGGGGGTGCCTGCTCTCCCCTAAACCATCCCCCCTTCCCCTACCCCCTCAGGCTCGTTGACCGAGCAGCAAGGGGGAGAGGGGTTACATCAGACATTTCTTCAACAGTGCAAAGCATATGGTTAAGATTTGATGCATATAAATAGTTTATGCCATTCAATTATATTATTGTTAATGATAATGAGGTTGGTTACTAAACATTTACATAGAGCAAAATTATTTTTTATATTCTATGCATTCATTGCTAACGTTATTGGCTAGTATATTTATGCTATATGTTTTTATGAATGTATTATAGTATTGAAAATGTCTAAGTCTATGTAAATATATAGGAATGTATGTATAAAAAATGATTTATATATTTAAAATAATTTATAAAATCAGAACCAACTAAAGCCTGATAAAATCTGATTAGTCACCGGAATTATGATTAATCCTTAGTTAGTGATCCAACCGACCGAGTACCGACTACTGCAACCTTCATAGGGGGTATCTCCCTTCTACACGAAGATGGTAGCTATGTCATGAGCGATGGCGACAGTGGTACATTCCTACATTGAAAAAATGTTGTAGGAGCACCAACAGATTGTTGTGTCAAACGCATTGAGATCTTGATAAGGACAACAGCATGGATAATCATGAGAAGGGAACCAGGGATCCAAGCAACTTTGACAGGATGGGGGAGGTTATACTCGGCATGACAAAACATGAGCATGTGCATCTCCACCTCTGTGAGCTTGATCTTGAAGTGCACAAAGTTTGTTCTTGTACCATCGTAGCACTTGGAGGCTGGGGCAAGACATGGAGAGTGATGCCAATGATAGAGAGGTAGGTGGCCTAACTATATGAAGAAGAAAGAAGAGGGGTTAAAAAGAAAACCATTCGTAACGGTTTGAGTCGTTTGACTAATCGGTCCTAGTAGCAAGGGCATGTGTTATTTTTTTACTAATAACCCCAGTATTGAGAGGTTCGAATAACCACTTTATTTTATCAAAAGTTGCAAGCTTTATAAAGTGTTCCTTCAAGGGGTATACATGTAAATCAAGAAGGAGAACTTGAAAACTATAAGTAACACAAGTTCATTGTGAACTTGTACTGAAGTATGCTACAATAAGAATTCTCATTCGACATGTGACCATATAAGCTTTGAAATCTTCCAAATACTCCTTTGTGCTTGAGTAAAGAGTGCTTCAATACTCAAATTCTTCTATCTAACATCTTGCACATTGAGCAGCTTTCATAACAAGTCTCCAATCAGCATCAAAATACTTCCATCTCCGTAAATCAATAGCTTCCGCACTTCTATAACAAACATATGAATTTTGATCCCAGTAATGCAATTGAGCTCTAGCAACTTTAAGAACAAACAACACAGAAAAACATGCCTTTTTTCTACCTTGGTGAAACGACATCAGCATCGCTACTTGGAATCTTGGTCTCATCGAAGACAGTTGTTTACAGAAGCAACCATTGGAGAATAATCTTCAATGAGCTTCACTACGTCATCCATAAATGAATCAAAAAGAAAAGGAGCATGGCAAACCTTAGCAAACGCCATTTTTCTTATAAAAGCAAATCGTGATCCTAATGTAAAATCTAATGCAACCTACTAGTATAATTTTCTTTATATGTTGGAACGAGACTATAATTTAAATTTTTTTTATGTTGGAATGAGGCTATATGAAAGGATCCTAGTTATTTGGATCTAAGCATGAGAATGACCCAAGATAGAATTGAATGGACGTGAAGAATCCATGTGTTCGGCCCTACTTAATGTGGGAAAAGGCTATGTTGTTGTTGATGATTAATACAAAAACCACCATCCTTCCCTTATCCAATATTCTCATATATCTTCCAATAATAATATAACAATTTCCCAAATCAATTACAATCATAGCCACTAAAAGGATGTGTTCTACTAAGTCCAAACATATCAAGCATAAAACTGAACAACCTTCTTAGTACATACCCTCTTAAGCTTCAATATAAGGCTGGTCAAATTAATAGCATAATTTGAATTTCTAGGTAACCTTTTTCATTTTTTAGGTCATCACCAAATTTTAATTATCAACAAGTTTTAGCTAAAACTCAAAAAACCAAAAGAAGAAGGATGATCAACCATGGTAGGTATTCACCCAGAGAAAAACCCATTTAGTCACCTAGTAACTAACATTACAGGTCATCAACTATGACTTGAAAAAGGAAATTAGGATAAGTCTCCACATTCTGCGCATAATAATGCATATTACTGAAGACTAAAGCATTTCTGACTGCCCATAATAGCCCAAATGACAACAAATGGCGTCGTTTTCTCCACTCAGGAGTGGTTGTCATATCCCTGAAACATTCCCTGCATTTGGCTAGGGCAACTCAATCGTGACAATCATGCTCTCCTCTAAATCCTCTTTGCAGAATTTCAGCGGAAGAAGATATGAAAGAAACCTTCTTCATCCTCCCTATTAATTATGTGAAAATCAAAAGAAGACTATGAGTTGTGAGGAATTTGAGCCCTCCCCTCTCCCTTCAGCTATCCCAAACATTAAAAAATGCATCATTATCCATAGGTATGCGGCAGATGTTATGAACACCAACAGACTCACATTTAATAACCACCAGCTCAACGAGATTTTCTCACCATGTAGTCATCACCAGAAGAACTCCCTTGTCAAAGCCAAAAAACTTCAAAAAGTGGACCCATCCACATATTCCAAAGCCTAAACATCACAAACATTATGGTAGTCCAGCCACAAGGGAGCATCAATACCCATCCAGATGAGTATCTCACCATTATTCTACGAGACCTTCATGGACACTCTATGATAAGAAGTTTGTAATGAACCATCCAGAGCCCTTCCCCGATCTACAGCTCGGAACATTTTCAAAATTCAGTCTTCCAAAGAGTAACCACATTAGGCCCCATGAGCATGCAAAGAAGATATGGTGTTTCTAGTTTGTGAAAATTAGTGTTTGACAACCACCAACCGAAGAAAACTGAGGGAAAACTCTAGAAACAAATTCAACTTGATCATCCCAAGTAAACCTTGACTCACCAGGTGAAGGTGAAAATACATCAATGGTTGGAAACAAATTTCAGAGTATAAATGGGTGACAGTGAACCTTTTAACTTAAAAAGACCAATACAAATTGTTACGTGAACAGCCCACATCTGAAAAGTAAAAAAAACAAAGACCTAAACAACCAGATCTCCATATAGAGCACGTAGAAAAAGGATAGGGAACAGGAAGCTACATTAGGTATGCAACGCTTTAAGATTTCAAGACCCCAACCATCATAAATGGCGATGTCGTTGATTAGGCTTGTAAAAAAACTTGCTTAAAAACAATAAAACAACTGCCAATTTTGAATCAGAGATGCCCAGCTTCCCCGCTTGACTATCACACAACCATTTGGTCTCTTCAAATCGAACAATAACATTGACGGCACAAAGAAGTCGGTTAGCCACTGAAAATAGTCATCCCCAGGTAGTAAACGTGTGAACTTCATTATTCATCCAAGTTCCTTATTACTACTACAGCAAAATATTAACGGCCACATTCAAAGCAAAGCGGGTGAACAACTTAGACCTCTCATCCACAAATGCAACTGACTGATATAGCAAATGAATTTATTGTGTATTAGATTACCGGAAGGGGCCTTTCCAATGACCCCCTGACCATGGAACATTTCCTCAGGTGTTGCTTAACATGTTATAATACCAAGACGAAAGCTAACACATTTTCTCGTTGTTCTCCAATCTCGTTCTTTTCTTTCTGTAAATTATCAACCGGCCACATGTCCAATGTCGGCCGTTCTTATGCATAGCACTGGAGCTCTTTCATGCAAATGCACGTGAAATTTCACCCTCCATATGAAGCTAAAGATCGTGACATTATTTTTCCCAAAGAAACCACATATTCCTTCTCCTTGAAAGATGCTAAAATATTATTACTACACCAAATTATTATCATGAAAAACACATTTCTACATCGCTCGACAATGCATCAGATACCTAACATATGAATCAACATTGAATTTATATAAAACAAAAAACGACCTCCCATTCATCCATATCATACTATGACAACATTCGAGATGGAGAAATGGAAAGAGTGGAGAGAGGAGTGCGCACTGAGAGATTCGCGTGAGATCTCCTCGAAGGGGATGGGGCAAGGGAGGTCCATCCAATCCACTTTCTTTTCGAGGCCTGGAGAATGGGATGGCGGTGGAGGGGGAGGGGCAGCGTAGGATCCCATCTCTCTCGAGGATGTGTTCTGGGGACCAAGGAGTGAGGGAGGGATGGAGTGAGGGGGTTTAGCGGGGGGTGCCGTGCGGCGGCCGTGGAGCGAAAACCCTCTCCTCCCCGTCGGGTTGCAACTTATAATAAAGTTTACGGGATGGGCTGATGCTGCATTAAGACATGATTGATGCAAATTGCAATGCATCCATGTCAATTTTTAACAATTATATGTGTTATTAAATAAACGGTTAATAAGCAAAGGGATTTTTACCCGGCAGACCCTATAATCTTTGCCAATTACCGCTACGACCTTCGAAACATCGTAATTCCTCCCTTGACCCCGTAAACTTGCTCTGTCTTACCCCACGAACCCTGCCGTTAAATTGATACATCTCAAGCTAACTTGGGTGAGTTAAAACTGAGTTAATCTAACCAACCATAATCGGACGGGTAGAATTAACCTGAAGAAAAAAAAAACGGGCGGCTCGAGCAGGGAGGCGGCTGGGCCGGGGGAGGGCTCGATCAGGGTCACGGCGGGGTCAGGGGAGGGGCACTGACCTGGGGTGATGGTCGAGGGGGGGAGGCGAGCAGGGGACCCGCCGGGAGGGTATCTTCGACCTGGGGAGGTGCGGGTGGCAGGGGGCTCGACTTGGGGGAGGCGCGGGTGGCTAGACCTGAGGAGGCGCGGGTGGCGAGAGGGCTTCGACCTTGGGGAGGCACGGGGAGGCGACCTGGGGAGGCGGGGGGGGGGGGGGGGGGGGGTGGGGCGGGGGTGGGGAGGCGGCGGGGGGCTCGACCTTGGGGAGGCGGCGGGGGGAGGGGTGGGGAGGCGGCGAGGGGCTCAACCTGGGGAGGTGCGGGTGGTGGGGGTAGGGGGTGCCAAGCAGGGGATAGAGGCGGTGGAGGGTGGCGGTGAGGGTGCCAGGGGAGCTCGACTTGGGGGAGGCACGGGGAGGCGACCTGGGGAGGCGCGGGGGGAGGGGGCGGGGAGGCGGAGGCGGCGGGGCGCTCGACCTTGGGGAGGCGCGGGGAGGCAGCGGGGGGCTCGACCTGGAGAGGCACGGGGGGAGGGGAGCGGCGAGTGGCTCGACCTGGGGAGGTGCGGGTAGGGGAGGTTGCCAAGCAGGGGATAGAGGCGGTGGAGCGTCGGCCGCCGCGGGGGGCGGGGGTTCCGTCGGGGTGCTTCGTAGAGCAGGGAGCCAGTGGAGCGCCGGCCATCGGGGGGAGCGAGGCTAAGAAGGGGGGAGGGAGAGGGAGTGGCACTTATGGTAAATTTAATAGATAAAATGGGCATAATGTACAAGAAGATAACAGAATACGGTTAACTTTAACGGCTTAATGGATGAGGGTTAACCACAGGGTCTATAGGGTAAAGGTTAACAAGTTTACGGGGGTGAGGGAGGAATTACGATATTTCGAAGGTCGTAGCGGTAATTGGCAAAGATTATAGGGTCTGCCGGGTAAAAATCCCATAATCAAATATCAATAATCAGCAAAGAGAATATACCAACACAATATATATATACTTGAATCAAATAGATATATCTCTAACACGAGTGAAAGAAATAATGAGGAAAAATGACTTCCAATTTTTCTAAATAGCTTCAAGGAAATCTTCGACTGCACACAGAGAGCTTGAGAAACTTGCTACATATCGGGACTATCTTTCTTCTTAGAAATCTTCTTTTTTAAGATATGAGTACTCCAGAATGAAAGAGAGAATGATATAGAAGAATAAACGAATTAATTGTGTATTGAAACAAGGAAGTAGGGGTCTCCTTATGTAGGGTTTGAAACATGTAACCGCTAGAATCCAAAAATAGTAATGTTTAAATCTGGAATGATCGATCAATATAAAAAACAATGCTCATATGATCGATCAGACAAGAGGACATGATCGATCAGAAGTCTGGTTACGGATTTCAAAATTCAAATAAATGATTTATTTACAAAGTGAATTATCTATCAAGAAAATAATAGTCAAGAATAGACAATGATCAAAAAAATGATTGATCACTGTTAAAGACATGAGAAGTCAATATGCCTTGCCAATCATACAAGAACCAATGATCGATCAGTTCAAAGTGTTCATCAGTTGGCTGTAGAATGATCGTTCAGCAAAGTACCACGAGCGATCAAATGCATGATCAATCAGCAGAAGTTGTAATGAACAGTCAATTGAAGACTTTGACTTTGACTTTTCTACGAGAACTTAGACTTGATTAGTAGTAATAGAAACTCTTTGTGTGCATCATCAAAGATACAAGAATTGAATACTTTTTAGAGTACATTTGATGGTTACACAATAAGTGCAATAAAAATACTTAACAACATATAATATGAATGGAAAACTTCTAAAGAGCTTACGTTGAAGTCTTCAACTTTGTTTGAAGGTCCTACAAGAACAATTCACTTGTGCAAGTAGAGATGACGTGTGTATCACTTTAAAACAAGAGTAAACAAGATTCTAACAAATAATATGATATAATTGATTTAATCCAATTAAAATATGCATCATATTATTCATAAAACTGAAAATCCCTTGGATTGATAGTTTATGAGAATTTATTTTAAAATGATCAATTGTAATTAGAACGGGATATGGAGGATCATAAGTTGACATCCATGGTCTCCCGTTAAGGGGGAGGGTTCTATCGCCATGGATTCTGTGGCGGAGACGCATATGCGAAGTTATAGCTCTGATGTAGAAGCACACATGAATCAGGATCTTTGCTTTTCGAAAGAGATAGGCCATATGCATAGTGACCCCGATATTTTTCCTCATATAACTAAGTCGGTATTGGAATGCGTGTAGCGAGTTCTATCATGTTGATAATTGGTTCAGTTAACAATGAGTCAACATCACTATAGGGGTGGTGGGCTCCTGCGTCAAAAACCTACTGGGAAATACAAGTTGGAATTGCAAGGCAAAATGAATTCATGCTTCCTTCATTCATGTTACATTCCTGTTATTGGGGTGTAACAAAGGTGGAAGGAAGATCTCAGATCTTGCTAGAGATAGTGGTAAGTATATCTGTTGATTTGAAAGTTAAAAGCCGAATGGACTTTTAAAATATTATAAAGAAATAAAACTTTGATGAAAAATTCCCTAATTAATGAAACAATATATATAATCATATATATATATATATTCTAATAAGAGATTTTTTTAATCGTAGATATGAAATCCATGAAACCATTTAGTAAGTTTCTTGAGGTCAACTAGTTTACAGGGCCAAACAATTCGGACCGGCTCTGAAATTTAGAGCATCTTCTCTTTACGGAGTGCATAGGTTATGTGTTGACCAAGAACAGGCATGTGAACCCTATGTTAGTGAAAGAGTTAAATTTTAATGAAAATTTCGATGAAGAGCATACGCTGGCTCCATGTTATATTATAGGGTCTCTATCTAATGTGCTTCAGAAGCAACATGTGAACATGGAGAATGCTCATGATATAATGTTGAATATGAAAGAGATGTTCGGTGACATGAACCACACACATCGTTAAAATCTTCCGAAAGATTTGATTCACTATAATATGCAGGACGGGATCCCACTTAGAAAACATGAAATCAAGTTGTTTAGTTACCTCTCGATCAACCGAAAAACACATGGTATATTAATATACGAACAGTAAACAAGCAATCGTTGTGACGACCAGGTACCTCTTTGAATCAATCAATAATCAACCCATAATATGTAGATGAATATCAATGTGTGCGTGAGTCAAAATTTATTATAACTCTCCGAAAATGTGTACATGTGTAAGTAGTGAAGAGTGCCAAACACTAGGAGAAAACATGTGTAGATGGATAATTATTATTGTGTATTTCTAACTAATAATAATTTCTAAGTTTTCAGTTCTACTTGTTTTTATGCCTTTTTCTTTCCTTACTTGTTTTGTGGGTTTAACTTATATGCAATTTGTTAGAATTTTTAATGTTTTATAATTTTTATATTTTTTATTATTTATGATTTTATATTTTATGTTTAACTTTACACATTTTTTAATTCCTTTTATGTTTTTAAAACAAGGTAAATGATAATATATATAATATAAATAATAAATAAATTATATATATAATATATAGAGAAATTTCTTTTGTATTTTTAAATAAGCAAACAAATCAAAATAAAGAAGATAAAATATTTTGTGTTTTAGTAATTCTACATATTTTTGGTATTTTAGGGCATTTTTATATTTTTATGATTTTTTTAATTTATAAAAAGCTAAGACAGTGAATAAGATTAATTTACAAACTTGTTGAGGATTTTTAAAATATATGCAGGTATAGAATTAATCATATATTATTTTTAATATAAATTATATATAATAAAGAAAATTCAGAGACAGAAAACCCAATTTTTTGGATTTTTATAGAATTTTTGCTAATTATACAGAGTTTTTAGGGTTTTTAAGTTTTTGTTTTATATTTTTTAGCGATTTTCATATATGTCATAGAATGTAATAACATCTATATAATATATTTTTGTAGAATTTTAGATGGATATTCTAATTTTTATGAATTTTCTAATGCTAAATAGGGAGAATATATGTTTTTTATTTTTAAAAAAATAGGAAAATGCAATCAAATGCCAAGTGTGAAATATATATAATAAATTTAAGTTCCGAGCGTATCTATATATTTTTAAGATTTTTCGACAAATAGAATCAATAAATAAAAATAAAAGATATAAAACAACAGAATAGGGACCTAAACACATTAGTTATCATGTATTTAATAACATTCAATGTAAGTTCAGGGCCAAAATGCAAGATTTCCAATAAAATATGCAATTTAATTACGCATGACAGGGACTAAATTGTAAATACATGAAATATTTTGTTCATTTCATAACATGATCATAAAACATAATGGTATGGCCCACAAAAAGCCCAAAAGGCACCTCGCGTAGTGGACCTAAGTGCAAATACCAGAAGATTCAGGGTCCAATATGCAAAAGATGCATAAATATTACATATTCTTTAATATTTACAATACTAAAATAAAATATCAAAGGCAATAGGGGGTCGGTGCAATATACCCACTTATGATCCGACAGTTGGGAGTGTGTAACGCTTCGCCTTGGGTCCAATAGTTGTGATTAGACCTATGTGGAGCTCCGGATGAATACATATTCGTGCACCTTTATTCCTTTATTTTATCTTTAAATACCTAGAAAATACATGAAAATATATCTAACTTGTACAAATTAACACACTGACGGTTGTTTGTAAATAGTATATAAATACATGTATTCAAATACAAAATAAACGAATAAAAAAGTAAAAATAAAGGAAGTATTATAGATACTGACGTACCCTAAACCCCAAGACTAAGATAATATTGACTTGGTCGACAAGGAATAAACCAGTATGAGGTAAGGACAAATAAATACAGACAACAATGACACATACACCTAGAAGCCCTAGGTGCCCACTACAACACACATAACCAAACCTTCATTAATTTATACACACTCGTATACACTTCAAATAAAAGTTGTTTTCAACACAAAACATGTACACAAAAATAGATAGAAAATTACAAAATAACTGCATACATAAAAATGATGCACTGTACAACTAGGGCACCCATACGAAAAAAGATCACAAACAAAACTTCACAGGCCCACGTCTTCTCTATATGAACTCAAAATTGACCAAACTTACCTTTATTATACTCTAAATTAAATTATCTATGTAGCAAAGGGGATCTCATTAAAATAGAGTTAAGATGCAAAAGTTAGTTTTTTGGGTCCTATTGTACTAAATACCTATACAATTTACCCATTCTATTTATTCTTAATATTTTTATTATTTTTAAATTTTTAAATACTTTTAAATATTTTATAAAATATATTAGAAAATAAATAGAAAATAAAATCATTAAAAGTTTATTAAAATAAATAATACATTAAAATATATAGGTATACTATACCTATAATGTATATACCAATAATCATTTAAGAATACAAATAAAATCATAAAATTTTGTAAATGTGTATTTAGTTATACTATAAATAAATAGAATATTGTATATTAAAATACAAAATAAAATACATAAAACATAGGTATAAATACCTATAATTACATTTGTAAAAGTTAACCTCTAAGTCGATAAAAATAAATAAAAATCACTTAACATAGTACATAAAATAATAAACAACTTCCACATTTTAAGTTTTATTTAATGAAATAATTTTATATTTTATTTTCCTTTTCTATTTATTTTTACTCGTGTTTTGTCTTTTAGCATTTGATGTGGACCAATCAGGAGGCGGCATTGGTTGACCCCAGTCAACTTCTCATCCCCTATTGGACCAGTCTGTACCACGATCTTTCCTCATTTTTACATTTTTCTAACTTGATCTAGACTTCCTCTCTGCTAGTTCCGTTCTTGTGATTACTTCATCTACTATTGTTATTTCATGTGCATCAAGGATTGGCATTAGTCGACCCTCGATTCGATCAAAAACTCTAGGCAAAAAAGGCCTCTCAATCAGCATGTATAAAGTTTCTCTTCCACCCCATTTTGAAAATCAATCCTTTATACCCGATTTTCTCCCCAAAAATCATCGTTGGAGCTTGCCCTTAGTGACAGTGAGCGGAGCCTCCCGATTTACGGCACAGAGGAGGAGCGAATTCACCACGTCAGAGACCTTCTCTGGGTGGTTCTGTTCCCGACTCCCCCGGGTTCAGTAAGATTTATTTCACCGTTCTTTTAATTCTTAGGAGTAGCAGTAACTTAGACTTACATTTTTTCTTTTGATTCTGTCTATTTTAGCTTAAAATCAAAAATTGTAGTTTGTTGGAGCTATAGACTCCTACCTCTATTCTTCCTATTATTGACCGTTGACAAATCGTTTGGCCACCCCCACATCTTCGTCTCATCGCATTCTAACACCCCGATACATTATTCAACCCAGATATTATCCATATATGAGAATCGGATCTCCAACCTCCACCGGTAACCGGAGATCTCCGCCCTTCCATTCCAACCCCCATTTTTTACTCATTCGTGGGTCGAGGAGTTTCTCCCTTAAACCCTAAAGACTCTTCTATAGGCCCACGCACGAAGGGACCCCATCAAAGGGTCAAATGATTCTGACCTGCAGTTCTAGGCACCCAGACCTTCTCCTACTATCCAGACCTCCATCGACCAGGTCTGGAACTTTTTGACCCATCTCCCTATTGCGGAATTGAAAAGCCACATATTTACCCTACCTAATTCAACTGGATTAACGATTAAAGTTAGTGATGTTCGTTGTAGTCGGGTAAAATCTGACTTATTAAAACCACTTTGATTAATAATTAAATTAAACACAAGCAGTAATTTTTTTATTTTACTTGGGCAAGCTCAAGGTCGAACTCAGGGAGGCAACTTTTTCCTTAGATTAATTCGAAGTCAATTCCGATGTTAGGTTTTAAGGAGAATTTTTTTGGTATTTTTTTTATGCAATTTAAGAAATGCAATGCAATTCAAGCCAATTTCGAAGGTTAAAATGTGAAGTGTAGTCAAATTAAGTCCAAAAATTATGAAACTTGGCCAAATATGAAATGCAATGAAATTAAGCTACTACATTTTTTTGGAATTTTTCGACTCTATATGAATTAACTATGAATTAAAAAGGAATAGAGGGTGGTTTTTGCAAAATTAATTTTAATAAATACCAAATTAAATCATTTTCAGATACAAGAATTAACCTAGACACCTTTATGCGAGATGAATCCAGGAAAATTATTAGACCTCAAAAATGATAAATTTTAGACCTATTAAAAATCAATGAAACAAATCACCAATTAATTTATTAAGGCCTCGTTATGCGTGCAAATGATGTGATTTTTGGGAACAATATAGAACTACTTAAACTAGAGCTATTGTGATTTTTGGTGATTTTTGGAGCAACAATTAATTTAATAAGCAATTAAAGGCACACAATGGGCAAAATATACAATTTTCCACAAAAAGAATTATATTAAATTCCTCAAAGCTCTCAAAAATGTAACAAGCTTTCATAATGATAGAGCAAAAGCTTCTCTACAATATGCAATTTTTGGAATTAATAAATGATGCTAAATGAGCGGTTAAATAAATGTACAAACAAAGGGTGTAAATGCAAAACAGAAAATAAATTTCTTAAAACAGAAATGTGCTTACATGGACTAAAATGTAATTACATATAATGATGAGGGTATGAGTGCAATTTCTCTACGGGACCACATGCACCTCAGGTGAGGTTGCTGGAGGGGACTGAAATGCAATTTCCAAAACTAGCAGGGGGCCCGGATGCAATTTGCCCAAAGTTTGCACATAGGTCACGTGATATGCGAGGCTCGGATGGTGGCTCTGATGGCGTTGGAGGCTCGGGTGCTCGGCGTAGGCTCGAGCGTGGCTCGGGAGTTTCGACTAGAGGCTCAGATGCTCCGAGCCTAATGGTCGGAGAAGGGGCACGGAGCGGGCGACGTGGTCGTAGATGGACCGTCAGATCTCAAGGATCCAACGGTGACTGTACGTTCGATGGAGGCTACGTGGATGAATGATGGCCATTGGATGATCACCGGGGGGTGAATCCAACGACAGTTGTAGCCTAAGTTCCTCTTCCTCCGCCACCGCGGTGGCGGCAACTTCAGAGCTCCGGCGAGGTCGCTGCAGCTCCGCCTCCCTAGCTCTGACCAATGAGACCTCCCCAGATCCTCCTGAGTGAACGTCGATGAAGCTGGAGATCCGGGGAGGATGCTAGACATCTTGGAAGAGGCCTTCAATGCCGCTATGTCGGAGATGAAGCAACTCGAAGAAGCTCCGACGACAAGTCCGGCCATTGAAGAAGTAGACACCTACCACGTTAGTGATTCGCCAAATCGTGGTGTGTGCGATCTCGTGGGCAAAGTCGTTGCTCGAGACCTTATGGCATGAAGAGGGTGAATGGGCGATGTGCTCCTCCTCCGTAAGGAGCGGAGCAGTGGTCGGAGATGGCGATGGTTCGGTAAGACAAGCGGAGTGAAGCACGAAGATGATAGCTCCGATGCGAAGCTCGATCGATGGTCGGTTGAAGATGGTATTGAGTGAGGAGGTCGGAGAAATTCAGAGAAAATCGGAGGGAAAGAAGGGGAGGATCGAAGAAAATAATGAAGAAGTCTACCTGGAAATTGGGTCTCTGATTGGAGCCGATGGTCGTCCCTCTAGGACCGGCAGGTGCCCGAGCTCAAGCAGCTTGATGGTGAAGCTGCTGCACGGTGAAGGTTCGCCGTGGATCTCGTCGGAGAGGAATACCTGTCTTCACTCGAGAACTGGCCGAATCTCTGTCATAGATTGGAGGAGTAGAGCTCCAGGGTCTCTCGTGCAAGGGCGGATGGGGGAAAAGGTGGCAGGAGGTGGCGTATTTATAGAGTTGGAAGGTGGCAGTCCGATAATGGAGGTCGTGACTTGCATGGTGATTATGGAGCGAGGGAGAGGGATTCATGGCGAGAGTGGGTGCTAGCGAGAATGAGGGAAGAGTGGGGTTGGCGTGGAGTGGTTATCGAGTGGAGATGGTGGCGGAAGTAGCGAGGGAATAGAAAAGGGGACGGCGGTTTAGGTGATGGGCGACGTGGGCGAGGTCGATCCGGAGGTAGAAGATGGTGTCTCGACTGTTGGATCTCGCGATCCAACGGCTGAGAAGCTGGCGATGAAGAGCGGACCAGATTAAATCAAAGGGGCACGATCGTAGGGTAAAGGGAGTACCACGTGGCGCAAGGAGGTAGCGACACTAGCGGATGGTGGAGATGGAATCCAGGGCTTGATCGAATGGTGAGAAATGAAGCGGGGTGGATGGCTGAGATGAGGTGCCTGAAGAAGAGATGGAAGGCTATGATGGAGCCACGTGGTGAGACGTGGTGAAGGTGGAGGTGAACAACCGTGATGAAATATGGGCATAGGATCGTAGGGCTGTGAAGGATATGGTTAGATCCTCAAGCGCATCACGGAAGCGTGAGCATCGTATCGAATACGACGAGGATCGACTAGTCGCACTAGTTGTTCTGTGCAGCGGAATTAAAAAAATTTCATGAGACGAATCCACATGATCCAAGAACACTTCTCGGATCGTTTCGTCTAAACCGCAAACAAGTAATAGGATTAACTCTTGAAGCGTGGTTGCGATCGAGTCTCTAAACGAAGAGACCTCCTGTCTCAAGTCCGATCCGACGGAGGAGACGCTTGCGAGCGCGGGGATGAATTGCGTGCTTCTCGCAATCCATGTTGATAATCCAAGCGGGGGATCTCCTGATCTCGACACACGAGATCCGACGTCTTCTTCACGAGCGAGGCGCACCGAAGTAGACGGAGATCCACGAGTAGACGATCGGGCAGCATAACGACGACACTGCGGTGATGGAGACTTCTCTCTAGGTCATCCATGGTGGACGGCCATGAGAGGAAGAGAGATGGCGTGTAGAGAGAAAGAGAGAGAGAGATGTGCTTCTCAAGCATTATATGTGCAAAGAGAGAGCATGGTATGCCTCTCTATTTATAGGGTTTTGGGATCCATGGATCTCAATCCATGGGACATATAAAATCAATGGATGAGATTGATTTATGTCAATCCAATGGTCAAGATTGTTGTTGGTAAAAACCAACAACTTATGATCTAATTTAGATTAAAATATATTTGACAAAATCAAATAAAAATCAATCCTAAATTACACCAATCAAATAAGGAGAGAATGTATATGGAGATCACATCTCCACATACTTTCTGTGTGGACGGCCACCCATTCCAATTAGGAATTGGGTGCTGCCCACTTGATTCCTCATGGAGGCAATCTCATGAGATTTCATGAGATTGCATATCTCCATGGAAATCTCTCTCATTATTATTTCCAACAACTTTTGTTGGGATTTTATTCATCAAAAATAATTCTCAATTAATTTTGGGAATATTACAATCTTGACATTGGAAAATTGTGAATCACATTCACAACCCAAAACAACATATAATTTACATTATCAATTAATTACACAATGTGTATCCAATACACATAATAATTAATTAATAGATATAAATTATAATTAGCTCTCTCTAATACATTATAAATCACATTTATAATATATTATGAATAATTGGATGTTACTATCCACATTATTCTTATCCATAATAATTAAATCACATTTAATTATATTGGATAACTTATTCTCACGTGCCCAAATAATATGAATCACATTCACATTATTCACATCAATGATAATCAAATCACATTTAATTATCTAAGATAATTCTTCTTATAATATGAATCAAATTCATATTATTCATGATAATTAAATCACATTTAATTATCCATTTTCTCAATGCTCGGATACATATATCAACAATAGAATTATCCACGAACACTTTCAAGGATAATGCGCTTTCTCCGCGAATACTTGGAGATAAGGACAGGGCGATTGTATTGTTCCACGTATAGTGACTTGGATATTGAGATTACATCTCAAATCCAGATCTCGAGCCTCCCATAGATGCTTGATTAAATCAAGACCGCAAATCTAATCTTCTCATTGTATGTGAATCACATTCAGATCAATGTCCAACATTTGGATCAAGATCAGATTACTTCTCTACTGAGAGGAGTCACTAAAATCCAAACCCGTTTCATCACTCCCTAGGAATGGAAGCATCATGGTTATACAATCATTTATGATCACATCACCCTCATGTATTCCCAATACCTGTACATCCTGCATATTGGAAGACTCAGAATGAACCCGAAGTATTAGATCAACTTTATACTGTCTACTTCAGGGTTTTATCAGTAAGTTTCTCATTTTGATCATTTGGAGTTGGTATCGATCATATACTTTCCAAAAGCATATATCATACCTAGGTCTTGATCATATACTTTCCAAAAGTATATATCAAACCTACAAATTCAGTCAAGCTTCCAAAGAGAGACGACCTTGCGCACGGAATTTGTTTCTTCTCAATATCTCATGAGTGAGCTCATGTCTTCCGGTTCAGTAGTGAACCTGTATGATCCCTTTGAGAGATCGTATTACTCATATGCCCTTATATGCACACCAGCACGCCGGTGTATAGACCTTGGTTAGATCATCAACCTATTGGTCTGCCAAATGTACATACTCAGACATATAGTAACACATCTGTCTCTGGTCGGAGGATGTGTGCCTATATTAAGACAGCATACGATATAGGACTTTGGTTATCTCGATATCGTTAAATCAACTCTTTGACTTAACTAATCTTACACCTCCGAATCTCTATTCCTATGTAGAGGACCTGCATCAAGAGGTCGGTCAGATATCAGCCTAACTGAGAAAGGATTGTCATCTCCTACTCAGGCTGGAGATCTTCTCTTAATAATCATTTGACCGTGCCTGATGAGTCCTCAATCTAACTCATTAGATATTCATCTGAGCACCAGCCTCTATGATTCAATAATTGAATCAAAAGCTGGATAATCATTAAGATGGACATGGTACATAACCCTAATTGTACTAAGGGACCTATTATGCAAATGATTTATTCTTCATTTCAGATTAGGGAATGATATTCGCAATAAAATTTATTGCATAATGGCTCGCCGTGGGCTCGCATGTCCAACAATCTCCCACTAGCCCAAAGAGCCATTAATGGGCTAATCATTTAAACCCACACTCATGTGACAATCATAGGCTATTTAGAAAATAGCTAGGTAAGATGATTAGTCACTCTGTTCTCAAGAGACTATGCCAAGTTCTTTCACGACACTTGCATATCCCCTAGTAACAGTGCTTGCATCCAATGCAAATGTTGCATCTTATGCAACCAATAATTTTGTTATAGTGTCCTTGACACTTTAGCTTGATAATTATTATAACAAGTATGTCCATAATCCTTATTAGAATACCTTCATTCCTGGAGATCTCTATCTCCTAAGGTATCTACAGTTAAGACCCTTATAGATGACTATCTACAAGGTCTTAAACTTTTGAAGACTTTGAGATCACTATCTCTAAGTTTCATTATCTTTGAAGATATTGTTATTACTGCAATCAAGTGTTTTATTTCCAGAGTAGGATTAGGAACAGTTTACTACTCCCACTGCATGACAGACATATGGTTTTTGAACACATCTAGCATACACTTCAGCTTCTCGTAACTGATGCACAAGTGCAAGCAGTTCTAGCATTCACTTCCTCAACTCTTTGTGGTGCTATCCCTTTAGAGAGGTCACTACCACATCTTAAGGGAAGGAAGCCTTTCTTGGAATTTTCCAAAAAATGAAATAAGTCCAAGGTGTACTACTAATGCGACGGTCCCAATATCCTCTTCTCTTTGCTTCTGAACGACTTCAGAACTAAGATCTAAGAGGTATCCTTGAGATCGTATCTCAAGGTATGGAACAACCAAATTATAAAACACTTATTATTATTCTTATATCATTCTAAACGATTAGAATAATTTCTTCATTTAGCACGATGAAAACAATGGCACTCCCACTAAGATTCACATGGTTCATCAAGATTTTATCTGAAATCATATCATTTATAATTTCATCAAATCTTATGCTCCAACTACAGGAAGCTTATTTGAGTCCAAAGATGGAGTTCTTTAGCTTGCACACCTTGCTTTCCTCAACCATGAAGCCCTAGGGCTACTTCATATGAATATCCTCAGAGAGGTATTCATAGAGGAATGCAATCTTGACTCACATCATAAAGATGTCATAGTCAAGTTGTGTAGCTATAGTTAGCAATATTCTGATGGGTTAAAGCAAGGTCACCGGAGAGCAAGTCTCATCGCAAGTGATGTCTTCTCTTCGGTGTATAGCTCATGGTTACAAACCGTGCTTTGAAGGTCTCTACCTTCTCATCAGGTTCCCTCTTTCTCTTGAATATCCATTTACATTTTAATGGGTCTTACCCATATAGGTGGATCCTCGAGGATCCATATACAAGACTTGTATATGAAGTCTACATTAGACTTTTATTGCTAACATCCATCTTTCCATGTCATGATCCTCAGGAGTTTCATCACATGAAGTCCGATCATGGAATCCATCCTCAAATTTATTTGAAGAGGTAATAATGTTTCATCTTTAATTGTCTATTTAGTTTACGATTTCAGGAGCCTCATTTTCTTCTCAAGGGCAAATGAGTTCCTTTACTTCGTTTTTATCTTGATTCTCAAGAGAGTCATCCTCTAAGAATCACATTCTCAGAGATGAGATCCTTTAAGAATCTCAAGGACATAAAGTAGGTATCCAATACCATCCTTTATTTTCCTAATGAAGTAGCACTTTCTAGTGCTAGATTCCAGCTTAGTTTCATGGAACCTTATTAAGGATATATAATGTCGTCTCTACGACATATATATACCTGGAAACTAAGAGATAATTATGCTAAGATTAATCATTGATCAAATCATGTCACACATGATCAATTGTATCTCCCTACAACTCTATTGAGTTAAGGTTTATTAGGAGGATTGAGATAGGAATGATATTCACATCTCCATAAGGTATTCCTTGAATTCATCTAATAGGTACAAGCTACCTTGATTAGATCAAATTCATTTAATCTTCCTTCAAACTTTGGTTCTAAACCAAAATTGTGAAATCTTTGAACATTTCAAAGGTTTCTTAGGTGAAGAGAAGAAATCTCATATCATACATAATCATCAATAGATATCACATATCCATAATGTTACTATGATATAGATGATTCACATACATCAATATGTACGGGATCCTGAATACCTTGACATCTTACACCTTTCCCAAAGAATGATGTATTGGACATTTTACTTTGAATACAATATTCATAAGTATGCAAGTTTTGAAATTTTTAAAAATTCTAAAGTTTCATCTCCTACTTGTCCATTGATCTCATCAATAGACATATGTCCAAAACATGATGTCAGATCATTGTCAAATGATCTTTATCCTCCTATTGATCTTTAAAGGTTTAATTTTCAGTATTAGAAATCTTAATGTACCATTCATTATTTTTTTAATTTAGTGGAGTCCACTAGATGTTAGATTACTATTTGAAATCCCCACCATAACTCTTTATGAAAGGTCTATTTCAGAATTCATGCTTATTTCCAACATTTAGAAATAAACTATGAGTGTATTCTAATATCCAGGTCATAGAGACATTCTCTAAGACTAAGGGTTCTCCCATTGAAAATATAAAGTCTATTGATCCAATGGAAATTGTTGCAACAATTGCATCACTTCCAACATGGACGAGCATTAAACCTTAAGATCAAATTTCTAATATTCTAATACAGATGCAACCAATTGTAAGTGTCATTAGAAGACTGAGATACAATTATTAGACTTCATCTTTATTAAATAAGTAAGACAATTTCAATGATTATATGTAGATTATTCTGATGTACTATCTGATTCCTTCTCTAAGGATTCTAGATAGATTTGATAGTCATACTATCAACACATCAACTTATTGCAGTATTGGCATACATCCAACTCTTTGATGTCATATGGAAGTCACAGAAGTACAATCAACTCTTTGACTATACTTCCTTCTTGGGTCCAATCCATGCTTCCACCGCGCTCCCTTAATCTATAAGCAACCATTGCTCAAGACCAAGGATATCTTATGTTAAAATAAAAAATTTCAATATAAGAGTATTTCAACATTTATACATGCTTTATTCAATTCATACAATATGAATATTATGAAGCTTCATGAATGACCAGAGTATAGATAGTAGAATGATGACACTCATCGTATCTACATCCATTTAAAACTCTTAAAACTTAGGTTCAAGTAGGTACTCAAACAATCTGAATACATCGCCTCCTATAGAGCCACCATTCTGCATAATGCAGAGAACCGTGTCATTCATGATTATATGTCGAGAGCACATATGTATGTCAGAACATCTTCTTAGATTTTGTAAGGATTATTTGATAATTACGATCATTATCGACATGTCACTTCAAAAGTACATTCGATGAGATCAAGACTTATATATACATACAAAACCTAGGGTTTCAGTCATATTGTCTATTTAATTATTATTCCTCATTATTATGAGGAAACTTGCACATTGCAACCACATACATTATGTGTTCAATTGCAAGTACAATATCTGGATCATAGGTCCAATCCATGATATTCTACTGGTTATTATTGAGTATAACATTGAGTGGGATTAAAGAAGGATTATCTGAAATAAGAAATTTGCATAAACATATATAAATATATAATTTACTTTGATTTAGGAATTTTTATATCAAAGTTGTCTTGCCATGTCAACAATGAAAGTTCATTCCCTTAATCACTTTCAATGTAAGAGATATACTTACCATTATATCTCAAGCAAGATCTGGGATCTCCTTCCTTATCTCTGTTACATCCCAATAATATGAGAACCTGTAACTCGGATAAAAAGAAGCGGGAACACATTCCGCCTTGCAAGTCCAACTCGCATCTCCCAATTCGGTCTTTAACACCCGGGTCCACCACCCCTAAGGTGATGTTGACCCGTCATTAATTGAACCAACCGTCAACAGGAATACAACTCGCTATGCGCAATCCAATATCGCCCCAATAATATGAGGACCCGATATTGGGGTCACTACGCATACGTACTTACCCTTTCGAGAAGCGACGAGCCCGATCCAAATGGATCGTATACAGGAGATGTCACTTCAGACAGGCGTCTCCCACATATAATATCTGACGACGGAACCCTTCGCCTTGACGGGAGACCATGGATGTCACTTATGTGATCCTCCAATCATATTCAAATTCTAATTAATCATTATGAATCATATTCATTACGATTAATTCTTCCAAGGGAAATAATAACTCTATTCATAATAGAGTGTTCTTAATTGGATATAATTAACTTAATCATATTAAATTAATTTTCAACCCAATTCAATCAACAAACTTGATTTTACTTGAATATATGGTATTATCTCAAAATACGTATTAATTCGAATTTTAATAATTGGAAAAATACATCATGATCTCTCAGGCATCATTCGTTCCCTACCCGCTGTCATGGCCAGTACAGGCGGGAGTGGGACGGACCGCATACGTTGCTACCCGCTACCCCAGCGATCGCCGACTAGACACCATATCCGCCTCGAGAAAAAAATAATGCCGAGTCAATCATTTTGTACTTGAGATGATCATCGGTTCTTCAACTAAATTATACCATATAGTAATAATCAAAACATTTTTTATTATAAGGAAATTTGCTAGACAAATTCCCAATCCTATTCAAGCAATGAGTTTGATGATTGTGTTTCAATTTTGATCTAGATCAAATCTAATCAATTATTGGTTAGGCCAAGTTAATTAAGGAAATAATCATCATCCAATATTTCTCAAATATTTTCCATAATTATTTCATGAAATTAATAATTAATTTCACTAATTGACAATCACATGGATCTTGATTAGGAAAGTAATTTCAGCAGTGACCCCTACTTACTAAAATTAGCATATCTCAATCAATTTAAATCCAAATTAAGCAAAGTAAGTTTTCAAAGTTTGCTAATTTGATTTACAACAGAACCTATGTGATTTGCACGCATTTCAAGGCTTTTCTAAACAGTAATTTCTCCTTAATTACGTTAAGATTCGCAGTTCCCGTAACAGTGAATACTTGTTCATTAAAACGACCATATCTCGAGAAAACAGAGTCCAAATTACGTAAACTCAGATCCTATGATTTCCTTATTTAATGAGGAACAAAATCCAAGTGTTATTTTCATGTTTAAGCAATTTAAACAGAGCCTAAAAATTACACTAAACAGAGATGTGAAATGAAATGCGATAAAACTTTCGCAACCCTAAGGAACCCAAGTCGCCTTCGGTTTTATGGATCGTATCCAAAACCTTCGACCTAAGGCTCTGATACCACTTGAAGGATATGGTTAGATCCTCAAGCGCATCATGGAAGTGTGAACGTCGTATCGAATACGACGAGGAACGACTAGTCGCACTAGTTGTTCTGTGCAGTGGAATTAAATTTTTTTCATGAGACGAAACCACATGATCCAAGAACACTTCTCGGATCATTTCGTCTAAACCACAAACAAGTAATAAGATTACCTCTTGAAGCGTGGTTGCGATCGAGTCTCTAAACGAAAAGACCTCCTGTCTCAAGTTCGATCTGACGGAGGAGACACTTGCGAGCGCGGGGATGAACCGTGTGCTTCTCGCAATCCATGTTGATGATCCAAGCGGGGGATATCCTGATCTCGACACACGAGATCCGACGTCTTCTTCACGAGCGAGACGCACCGAAGTAAACGGAGATCCACGAGCAGACGACCGGGCATCATAACGATGACGTTGCAGCGATGGAGACTTCTCTCTAGGTCATCCATGGTGGACGACCATGAGAGGAAGAGAGATGGCGTGTAGAGAGAAAGAGAGAGATGTGCTTATCAAGCATTATGTGTGTAAAAAGAGAGCATGATATGCCTCTCTATTTATAGGGTTTTGGGATCCATGGATCTTAATCCATGGGACATATAAAATCAATTGATGAGATTGATTTATGTCAATCCAATGGTCAAGATTGTTGTTGATAAAAACCAACAACTTATGATCTAATTTAGATTAAAATATATTTGACAAAATCAAATACAAATCAATCCAAAATTACACCAATCAAATAAGGAGAGAATGTATATGGAGATCACATCTCCACATACTTTCCATGTGGACGGCCACCCATTCCAATTAGGAATTGGGTGTCGCCCACTTGATTCCTCATGGAGGCAATCTAATGAGATTTCATGAGATTGCATATCTCCATGGAAATCTCTCTCATTATTATTTCCAACAACTTTTGTTGGGATTTTATTCACCAAAAATAATTCTCAGTTAATTTTGGGAATATTGCAATCTTGACATTGGAAAATTGTGAATCACATTCACAACACAAAACAACATATAATTTACATTATCAATTAATTACACAATGTGTATCCAATACACATAATAATTAATTAACAAATATAAATTATAATTAGCTCTCTCTAATACATTATAAATCACATTTATAATATATTATGAATAATTGGATATTACTATCCATATTATTCTTATCCATA
This sequence comes from Ottelia alismoides, assembly GCA_037367405.1. NCBI lineage: Eukaryota > Viridiplantae > Streptophyta > Magnoliopsida > Alismatales > Hydrocharitaceae > Ottelia > Ottelia alismoides. Next base: position 73,177 of record JAZKJV010000198.1, on the reverse strand, counting down.
ATAATTAAATCACATTTAATTATATTGGATAACTTATTCTCATGTGCCCAAATAATATGAATCACATTCACATTATTCACATCTTTGATAATCAAATAAAATTTATTTATCTAAGATAATTCTCCTTATAATATAAATCAAATTCATATTATTCATGATAATTAAATCACATTTATTATCCATTTTCTCAATGCTCGGATACATATATCAACAATAGAATTATCCAGGAACTCTTTCAAGGATAATGCGCTTTCTCCGCAAATACTTGGAGATAAGGACAAGGCGATTGTATTGTTCCACGTATAGTGACTTGAATATTGAGATTACATCTCAAATCCAGATCTCGGGCCTCCCATAGATGCTTGATTAAATCAAGACTGCAAATCTAATCTTCTCATTGTATCTGAATCACATTCAGATCAATGTCCAACATTTGGATCAAGATCAGATTACTTCTCTACTGAGAGGAGTCACTAAAATCCAGACCCGTTTCATCACTCCCTAGGAATGGAAGCGTCATGGTTATACAATCGTTTATTATCACATCACCCTCAGGTATTCCCAATACCTGTACATCCTGCATATTGGAAGAATCAGAATAAACCCAAAGTATTAGATCAACTTTATACTGTCTACTTCAGGGTTTTATCAGTAAGTTTCTCATTTTGATCATTGGGAGTTGATATCGATCATATACTTTCCAAAAGCATATATCATACCTAGGTCTTGATCATATACTTTCCAAAAGTATATATCAAACCTACAAATTCAGTCAAGCTTCCAAAGCGAGACGATCGTGCGCACGGAATTTGTTTCTTCCCAATATCTCATGAGTGAGCTCATGTCTTCCGGTTCAGTAGTGAACATGTATGATCCCTTTGAGAGATCGTATTACTCATATGCCCTTATATGCACACCAGTGCGCCGGTGTATAGACCTTGGTTAGGTCATCAACCTATTGGTCTGCCAAATGTACATACTCAGACATATAGTAACACATCTGTCTCTGGTCAGAGGATGCGTGCCTATATTATGACAGCATATGATATAGGACTTTGGTTATCTCGATCTCGTTAAATCAACTCTTTGACTTAACTAATCTGACACCTCCGAATCTCTATTCCTATGTAGAGGACCTGCATCAAGAGGTCGGTCAGATATCAGCCTAACTGAGAAAGGATTGCCATCTCCTACTCAGGCTGGAGATTATCTCTTAATAATCATTTGACGGTGCTTGATGAGTCCTCAATCTAACTCATTAGATATTCATCTGAGCACCAGCCTCTATGATTCAATAATTGAATCAACAACTATATAATCATTAAGATGGCCATGGTACATAACCCTAATTGTACTAAGGGACCTATTATGCAAATTATTTATTCTTCATTTCACATTAGGGAATGATATTCACAATAAAATTTATTGCATAATGGCTCGCCGTGGGCTAGCATGTCCAACATGCTGGAATCAAAGTGGAAATGATCGGTGAAGATTGAGGCGCCTGGAGATGATCGTGTGGTGCGGGGGAAGACACGTGGTGGGTGGAGATCAAGGCACTGACAGACGGTTGTGATGGAGACCAGATTCTGATCGAAGGGTGGTAGTCGATTGCGGGAAGGAATGGCTAAGATCTATGGATGAGTGGATTGATCTAACGACTAGAAGTGGAGGCGCGTGGCGCGTGAATAGATGGGCCGCGTGGCGCATCGAGAAGGCGCCACGCGACCCAATCAGATTATTGCGATGAAGAAAGTGATTTATGATGGGAAAATGACCGAATTTGGAAAAACTCAAAACATGAAAGTTGTAGATCTCGATGAGATCTACAAGTTTCATGTTGACCAAAAATGGAGATGAGGTCAAATAAAGAAATAAAATACAAGAGTGAAAATATCAATATGTACAATATACAATAGGGGCCCAAAATCCAAATTTTGCATACGAAATCCGATTTTAATGAAATTGGTCTCATTTTGAAGGTCTTTGAATGTATATTACTTTAAAAGAGAGTAGACCTAGATCAATGTTGTATGATTGATATATACACATTTTAAGGCTCCTAGTTTCAAACTTGGACTCAGGTTTTATCGGTCAATTTTACAAGTTGATATTTTCCTTAATTAGTGTTAGTAATATATACACTATAGAGTTGAATTTATTGGATTTGGAGTTAGTATAGAATATATACAACTAGGTGAAATACGGTGAATATACATGTGATTTTCACAAGTGAATTGGGCTCCTTATTTAATGCAGGTATGAATACTAAAATGCAGATATTATTTATGCATGCCTAAATGCTAATTATGCAAAATAGGTGATGAAATGCATCTAAGTACTCAGGAACAAAGCTCTATTTTCAACTTCACATATTCATCTGGAATCGATACAGGAAGGTGAGGAGCTTCTCAGCACCCCGGGCGAGAATTAGGATCGTGTAGGAGGCTCGATCAAAGCCCAACGCCCATCTATTCTTAAGTTGTCCTTCTTGATCAACTCAGAACTGTTGTGACACGTGGCGACTCCAGGAGCTGCCACGTGTCGCTCCCAGAAAATTCAAAAATTAAATGTAAAGAAAAATCCAAAAGAAATAACAAAAGGGGTTAAATCAAAAAAAGAAGTTGCTCGTCTCGACGAGATCTACAACTTTTGTGAAGGGCCGAAAATCAAAAGAGGTCATATGTACAAAATACAATAGGAGCCAAAGACCCAAGTTTCACATACGATCTCCGATTTTAATGAAATTGATCTTGTTTTGTTGAATGTATATTCTTTAAAAGTGAGTAGATCTAAATCAGACACTGTATGAGAGAAATATGTGCATTTTAAGGCTCTTATTTCAAACTTGGATTGGGGTTTTATTGGTCAATTTTACAACTTAGTATTTTTTGATATTTTTCTTTAATTAGTGTTAGTAATATATATACTATAGAGTTGATTTTATTGGATTTGGAGTTAGTATAAAAAAGATACAAATATGATATTTACTGGTGATTTTAACAAGTGAATTGGGCTTCTTATTTAATGCAGATGTGAATGCTAAAATGTAGATAGTATTTATGCATGCATGAATGCTAATTATGCAATATAAGTGGAAATATTTAGCTAATTACTTAGGAACAAAGCTCTATTTTCAACTTTTAGCGTGATGAATCACAGATTCATCACATGTGCATGAAGACCTAGGTTTAGAGAATTAATCACTCATTAGCTAAACAATAATTTTTAATAAATAGACAAAGAGGCATGTGTCCCTGTGTTTGACCTTGATAGATTTGCCAAGTAAAATATCTTCCACATCTTTGAATTTACGGTTTTTGATCGACCGAGTTTCATCTCTTATACTACAATTTTTTGACAATTAAAGAGGCGATCTTTGCGTTCTTTTAATGACGTTGTTGCTGGGTACACAACCCATCTTTATTTGTTTGTCAAATTTTATTGTATTATTTTAGATGTGAATAATTTTAGGTCTTCTCATATTGTTGTTTTTACATCATTTGTTGATTATTTTTCTTGATATTTTCTCTGACTATTTCTTTTGTGGTAGGGCCCATGGAGACCGAGGGCGCTTGATCTACATGGAGGCGTGGAGTTGGGAGCTCCTGCTGCGCGGAACCACAAGAGAAAATAAGAAGGATTCAAGGAAAATTCATCAACATTTTGTTCCTGCATTTTTGTTATAAAAAAATATCTATCACATGCACTTCTACCAGTCCTCATTTGAGAGCTCGCGTGCATAAAAAAGAGAGAGAGAAAAAGTAGATCACTCAATGATCTTCCCCCTCCCCCCCACACATCATTCATCCCCCCACATCTTCACCTTCATCTGTAAGAATTCACCACCCCTCCCCTCCCCATTCTCCAAGAGACCATACACCTATATAAATGCCCCCTCTAACCCTAAAAACCTCGGGTCCCCCAGCCCAAACTTCGCATCTGATACTTAGACTATTTTCAGCCTAAGTATAGGGGGACCCGACTCAATCCATCTTCCCTCTACCTGTCTTCTTATACTTAGGTCATTTTTGACCTAAGTATAGGGGGACCTCCAGGTCGGTTCCGCTATATCACCTTGTATGTAACCGGAGCTACGACTTCATATCACTTGTGCTTTGAGGACATAGCAAAAGCTAAGTATAGGAGGGTATACCGTATATTATTGTATATATACTTTATCCATAGCTTGTACGTTAAAATTTTTGAAAAACTTTTTGGGCTAGGGTTTAGTTATGCTGGTAAACTGATTTGAGAAAAAATTTTGTATTTTTTTAAATTGAGGGATTAGCTTTTTATAAACAAAGATTAACGTTATTCAAAAATCTCATAATAATCTAAAAAATTAGAAAAGTTTTTGGTAGAGGCTCTGACTACTAGGCTTAAAAATGAGTAGCTACTCTTCAGTGAGGGAACTACAGTCTCCCTTAGCAGAGGTGTTTTAGAGGACACTGTCTATGGCTTCGTCCTCAAGTAACACGGGTAGCCATCTAACGGTCCGTACTTACACCCATACCGGTTGGAAGTAGTCAACATCTCTTTGAAGAATAAAAAATGAAAAAAATGAAAATTAAAATTCATAAAAATTTACAAAAGATAAAAAACACAAAATTCAAACTAAGGAGTTGGTGTATTCCCGACACATTCATTATCATTCATGGCTTGATGATTTAAAAACACTTGATTTTTGAGATCTTGAGAGACTGAGTTAGACAACCTTAGTCATTAGGGTTTTTAACTTAATTATGTACACTTCCCTATCTTTGAAGATTTGAGCGCTTTATTGCACTCTTCATCTCTGCCTTCTAAAGAATATGATCAATACATCACTTTCACAACTGCATGATTGATGAGATGAGTTGAGTTATTACTTGAGGAACTAGGACTGGTGATTTGTGTTTATACCTGATGTAATGATGCTCGAATGGGATAAAGTTAATGAAGGCTTCAAGAAACCTGAGTGTCAGCAAACCCTAGCCAGTATGTGAACAAGTTCGCATGCTATCGTCTGATATCTACCTATGTGCCATAGTTTGATGAAACCTAAATAAATTTTTGATCAATATGCACCAAATTTTGGTAAAAGCAATGAGGCTAGCCAAATAATGAAATGAAAATTTGAGAGAAGTTCTCTCATACAAAGAAAAGCCCAATCACTACAAATACAAATTCTATGAGCTTCAACCAAAGGCGAGCGCTCCCAACCATTTCAAAGTGTCCACTTGGACTAAACGCTATTAGGACCAAGGAGTCGGGCTATCACCAAAAAAGGGCTATGCATCATATAATGATACAAGTATGGGTGTCGAAGGTATCTTAGATACTAAAAAGAGGTACACCCCGGTGTACTCCCAGGAAAGCAAGTGCAGACAACTCCGAATTATCTTGAGGGACACATTGATCAACAACAAAAATATACATGTGTTGAGTAATAAGGCACTCAAGAGGCCTCTTGTTCCAATGTGAGGGAGAGAAAAATAGACACAATCCTATTCCCTCTATCATCTGGTCGTCCATCTACATTTCAAGTTGGACAAACTAATGAGACAGTTTAATGAAGCAAGAACCAACTTATTCCCTTGTGTCAAGGATTAGGTCTAGAGGAGAGTCTCCTGGACTGGAAACTTGGGTCACATCTCGACTTGACTCTCATGATTGCAATACACTGATTATCATATCCTTATATTTTATTTATAAATAGAGAGTATGATAATTAAAGAAGTTGGATTCGTTTTAACTACAACATGGTTGAGCCTCGAATTTTAGGATCACTCAAATTGAGGGTTTTCGATAAATTAAGCCTTGAAAATTCACATGCAATGTCAGGAATTGATCCAACTCCTTCATTCTTTAGATGCTCGAGGACGAGCATAGTTTAAGTATTGGGGTATGATGAATCTTAGATACATCATTATAAAATCCATTTATTATTCTCCTAACTTAAACAAATCAACAAAAACCACAATTAAATCACTAATATTAACTATTCTTATATTGTAAATAATATGTGTATAAGATACTAATTATCTAACCCCAATTTTATTGTATTTAATCACTAATATTTTTTTGTTTATATATTTTATAAAAAAATCCCTAACAATTAGATTCATTATTGTATATATTTATTTTGGTTTCAAAAAGAAATTAAAAATAAATGATATATCAAGACCATGAAATTAAGTGTTTTTAATCATTAAAAATGCTTAAAAAATCCTTCATTGAACAAATGACCTCTTTTGACTTTTTGAAAACATGAAACTTGTAGATCTCATCAAGATCTACAATTTTCATGTTTTGACTTTTTTTTGTAATTCATCCTCCTACTATTTCTTTTTTAATTTTCTTTATTTTTTATTTTTGATTTTTTTGATTGGGCCACGTGACGCCCTCTGGGCCGCCCATGTGGCCTTGTCCTCTTCCCTCCACCTGGCTGCCTCCTCGACCATCTGATCTTCACCACATGAATTCATCCTGACCTTCCATCCACGCTCTCTCCTTAGCCCTCTGATCTGATCCATGATCAGATCACCACCGCTCACAGCCGCCTTCATCCCAACCATCAGTTGCCTCCGCATCCAATGGTTGTCCTTCTTCCACATCATCCCTCCATTCCCCGTCATAGGATCGAAGTCCAACCCCATCCACATCATTTATCACTGCATTGCCCTCAACCACTGGATGAGATCTGATGATCTGATCTCAAACTTCCACTCGTATCCTAATCAGGGCCGTTGGATCGCAAGATTCAACGGCTCTACCTCATCTTCCATCTCCAGAACACCTCCCCCGTCCGTTACACCTTGTGCCACCTTCGCCCCCTTCCTATTTTGGACACCTCTCCGACCGCCCCTCTTCAATTCAATACCACTTTCACGTTGCCCCTAGATCTAACTTCTCTGCGTAGCCATCAAAATGTCCCACCATCATTCCTTTTCTTCACTTCAGCCATTTCAAAATGCACCGCGACCTTCATAATGCCCGACTTCCACCACCTATAAACTGACCCCCTCTGCCACTGTCACCCCCATCCACTACTCACGTGCTGAAGCCCAGCTTCCTACACCCTTCGGTGACAGCGGAGGGCGGTTGTCGAGGCAAAGACGACTCCCAATCTCAAGTGTGATCCATGGCAAATTTCCATGTATACTTCTCCTCCTCGATGGTGGCATGAGCTCGAGGTTGGCTGACCTCGATGTGCAATGACCCTGTGGTCCTTTGGATCTCAACAAATGCCATCTCCTCCGCCTTCTTCCTCTCAAATCCTCCAAGTTTGCCCATTGTATTTCCTTCGTATTTTCTTGTAATTATCCCACGATACTCTGCCACCTTCACCGATATTTGACCAACTTATTTGCTTTGCTAGATGCCCCTCATCCTCGCCAACACACCCGCTCGCCCTAATCCCTTCTCCAAACCCCCTCCACCTCCGTCCCATCTCTTATGTGGTACGCTGGAGAGGAGCCTCGACCCCCGCTCCTTCGCCTCTGTTGGACTGCCATTCACCTCACAATCACCCACGCATACGCTTCAGCTATCACTAACCTTGCAGGTACTACTAATATTCAATGGTCGGAGTTCTATCACCAGCTCTGTTCAAGAGTTTGATCTCTGATGAGGGTCCATCTCCTGCTTCTTCCTGAACTTATAGCACCTTCTCCGATGTTGCGTCTTCATCGCCAACATTCCAGGCAGCTTCCTGGAGCTCTAGCACGCATGATGGAAGGAGGTAGAGCTCCAGGTCCGTCACCAGAGCGCAGCCATCTCCGGTGGGAAGGGCGGAGCTAGATGAAGCAGATATCGTCCAATCTGATCGATCGGATGGTCTAGATGAAGGCCCGAGCCTCCACACCTATCCTATAGGCTTAGGTTGACCAAGCTGCCTCCCAAAGCACTTGATGGCTCAGGTTGACCAAGCTGCCTCCCAAAGCACTTGATGCCGCCACGTGGCCCGAGTTGAACTTGCCTCCCGAGCCTAGCCCCCTCGCGTGCCTCGTACGTGAGGCGCTAGGTAAATTATAGGAAAGGGCCTAGAGTTCTCAAGAATTTCAACAAGGTCCAGGTGCGCATGCCTTACGTGCACGCCAGGACATTTTACAAGGACATCCTGCTGGTTTTTCATAATTACAAAATGGCCCCTACATGTAAAGGGGAAATTTCAAATGTGCCCTCTAGTATTCCTAAATTACAAATGGGTTCATCCAGGGACCGATTTGTAGTATTTATCTTTTATTTTCCATGCATTTTTACTACATTTATGCCCCTGCATTGTTTTTAGCATATCTTGAGCATATTAACTCCAAATCGCATGATTTTAGTCTCATTTTGAAGCTTGATTCATTCTCTTTATAATGGCATAAATGTTTTCTTATTTTGACACCGAATTTAAAAGGCTATGTTTTATGTGCTTCGTATCTCTTACTTTTTATTTTAAATACCATTAAATAACCTTGTTGCTCTATTTGACTCTGAAACTGATCTTTATTCAATTGTTCAACAATTTGCTTTTTTAGGGCATATTTATTATTCATTTCTCAGCGAGCATATCTTTCATATTGCATCATTAATTGTGTGCATGCATTTCATTTCTTTTTAATTGCATTTTAAAATCAAATAAAAATTGCATGCATAACTTATCCTTGCGTTATTTTATTTGCATATCATTTTGCATATCATCTCTGCATGTCCATGAAGACCTAGTGTTAGAGAATTGAGCACTCTTTAATTAAACAATAATTTTCGATAAATAAATGGAGAGGCTCGTGTCCCTATGTTCGACCTTGGTAGACTTGCCAAGTAAAATAACTTCTACATCTTCGAATTTGTGGTTTTTGATCGACCAAATTTCGTCTCCTATACTAACAGTTTTCAACAATTAAAGAGGCGCTCTTCTCACGCATCAGTATTCGAGGGTGATGTGATTGTAAACGATTGTATAACCATGGCACTTCCAATCCGAGGGTGTGATGAAACGGGTTTGGATTTTAGTGACTCCTCTCAATAGAAAAGTAATATGATCTTAGACTAAATGTTTTATATTGATATGAATATGATTCATATGCAATGGGAAGATTAGATCTACGACTTTGATTTAATCAAGCATCCATGAGAGGTTTCCAAGATCTGGATTTGAGATATGATCTCAATATCCAAGTCATTATACATGGAACGTACAATCACCATGTCCTTATCTCCAAGTATTAGCAGAGAAAGCACATTATTCTTGAAAGAGTTCAAGTATAATTTCATTGTTGATAATGTATCTGAGCATTGAGGAAAATCTATATTTAAATGTGATTTAATTATCATGAATGATACGAATATGATTCATATTACTTGGACATATGAGAAGAGTTATCTTAGATAATTAAATATGATTTAATTATCAAAGATGTAAATAATGTGAACGAGATTCATATTATATGGGCACATGAGAATGTGCATCCAAGATAATTAAATATGATTTAATCATCAAAGATATGAATAATATGGATATCACTATCAATATTAATCATAAATATTATAAATGTGATTTATAATATATTAGAGAGAGTTAATTGTATATAAGATTTACGAATTAAATGTTGATGTGAATTGGATTCACATTTTACAATTAATTGTAAATGTAATTTACACTTTTCTGGTTGGTTGAATTTGATTCATAATTATCAATAGTTTTGTTTGCAACTGTCACAAATAATTTCAATAATTATTTGGTGATATTTTGTTGACAAAAGAGTCCATGAAATAAGATTTACTGAAATGAGATTACGTTAGGATTGGAGAGAGATCTTCTCTCTCCAATCAAGGTGGCCATCCACCATGTATAAGGGGAAGGAGGCTATCTCCTCCCCCTTAAATGGAATTAGGCTCTCTAGTCCTATTTTATTTGAGATGTTTTTGATTTAATTGAAACTAAATATGTTAAGATTATTTACAACATATTTAATTTCTTTCAAATTAAATTAATTAATGTTGTACAATTTTATATAAAATCTCAACCATTGATTTGAATTAGGAGTCCATCTCCATCATCCAATTTGGTATAAAAGAAAGGGAAGACCTAGACTTTTCTTTTACACATTAAGAGGACAACAACTCTCTCTCCCTCATTCTCATGGCCGCCCCCTCTCTCTCAACATGTGGTTGTCCATATGTTGACCTAGCTAATCCCATAGTCATCGTGACACCATTGTGCGGCCAGGTCGATTGCTCGTGGATCTACATCTTCCTCGGCGCGCTTCGCTCATGAACAAGACATCGGACTTCATGAGACAAAAGCAAGAGACTCCTCACTCAGATCGTCAACTTGGATTGCGGGAAGCACATGTCTCATCCACACGCCCACAAGTGCGACCTTAGTTGGATCGGACTTGAGACATGAAAATCTCTTACTTTAGAGATTGACGATCGCAACCACGATTCAATAGGTATTCCTTTGAACCCATTTGTTATCTTGATGAAATAATTCAAGAAGATTTCTCAAATCACGTGGTTTCATCATTTTAACTTTAATAAAATTCCGCTGCCTGTTTAGTATGACTAATCGCTCCCGATCGCATATAATGCTATCTTCACGCTTCCGTGACGTGCTTAAGGTTTTTCCTGTAACATTCAAGTGGTATCTGAGCCAGTTTTAGATCTTGTATATAATCCAAAATCCTATGTGAATAGGGTTTCGTAAATCGGATTGCGCGGGGAATCATTGTTTTGCATTGGATGCAAGTTTCGAATTAGTTTTTTGTTAAAATTAAACCTACTATTTGTGCACTGTTTGGGCATGTTATTTTGTTATTAACATATATTTATAAAGTCTAAATATTTCCTAAAAATAGTAGCCTTTTATTAGTACCGAAAGTGCATGAATGAAATTCAAAAACTTCCCATCGTGATATTATTTTTGCATGTATTCACAAATATGAAAGAAAATGAATTGCTTACTAATTTCCTGTCATTAAACATGGAATAAATACTTGGATTAAATAGATAATCAAACCATCAAATTTCTCGAATTTATTTTGCACGATTCTGACTTCGTTTTCCCTAGATATTCCATATTTAGTGGAGATGGGTCAGATGATGATTGGATCATCCAATCTCTTTGCTTATGTGTTTTTCATTCAATGTAAATCATGGAGATTATGAATTTGCCCTTATTAATTTGATGCCTAATGATTATAAAAATAATTGATTAAACATTATAAGCCATTGATTGTATGTTTCATGAAAAACCCTAGCTTATCATACTATAGTTGTAGGACTACTTTTACATACAAACTGAAGAACATGTTTGCTTGATATGACTGAAATTTAGGATCCTAAAAAATGGTTTAAAGATGCCTAAATCCCTAAGTGATTACTATATATAGTATAATATCGTTCATCAAAGTTTATCGGTAAAACATACGTATATTGGCATTATTTTGTATTGTTCTCAATCAGAATGGTGAAGATGTCTAGTGTCACGATCCCAATTATGGATCGTCGGATCCTCTCATATATGGATATGGTTTCTCAGAAATAATTTATTCAGAAATCACAACTAATATTCGAAAACAGTCTGCAATTAAAAATATTAAGACGGAAGTATTTCAACACTTTTCCATTCGCAAAAATAAAGTTTACACGATACATTGCCCCACTATAACTATTTACATGTACATCAGCTAGAAAGGAAATGCATAAAAAGATTACCAACTACCTTATAGAGTAATGATACTGTGGCTGGCTAGATGACTATTATCCCTGCCTAAATCTCCGATGCGCTCAACATATCCGGAAAACTGTGTACCACCTAGGTTTGGCCTACCAATACGGATGCTCTTCAGACAAACCTACATGTTGCATGCCCGACATGTAGTGTCTACTCCAAGCCATCATTATCGTAAAAGATAGTATGAAACTTGAAACTAGATCCCATTTATGACATCAATTTTCAGTTAGTATCAGTATAATATTGCACAATTATTACAACAAGTGCAAGGATGATTCATTTCTCCAAATTCTACTTTAGCAATTATTTTTGAGTAAAACAAAAACAATTATGTGGCCGTTCTTCAAAATAACAAGCATGATAAACATATATTCTTATCCAATTTAACTTGAAAACCCAACATCAAGAGACAATATTTCGCTACCTAATCGAGCTCTCTCTTGCGTATGCAGTGCTTTATCGTGATTCATTTTTAGAAAGGGTGATTTACGGCTCCTGAATCGATTGAATTTTACTTTCATATCAAGAACACTAATAATGTGCCAAGAACATGAAGAATGGACAAAGAACATAAAGAACGCAAAGAACATATGAAGAACATATATTCTCTTGTAATTTCAGCAGAACTTCCCCTTATACGCGGTAATATTTCTAGAAAAATTTCGGTAGAGTTTCCCCTTATTTTGGGTCATAGTTCTATGAAAATTTTAGTAGAGTTTCCCCTTACATCGGGACAAATTTCTATGAAAATTTTAGCAGAGTTTCCCCTTACATTGGGACATATTTCTATGAAATTTCGGTAGAGTTTCCCATTATACGAGGACTTATTTCAAAAGAAAAATGGAAAGAGATTCCTCTAAAAAATCAAAGAGAGGAAAACATCAACGAAACTAAAAGAAAAAAATAGAAATGCAAGCAATCGAGAATCAGTAGACACCACGCGTCTTAGGTGAGTGAAACGTGTGACGAATCATAGGGTTCACTGACGTGCCTAGCCGCTTGTATCTAAGTAGGATGCTACACATATTTCTCCACCAAAACAACTATAAAATTGATAAAAACTGCTGAATTGGCAAGTCTCTTGTTAAGGATGAGTGAGTCATATGAAGAACATGTATGCTCACTGCCTAACCGCCTGCACCCGAGCAGGGCTGTGCTCAAATTCCTCCTCAAACCATAGCACAAAATTGATTGAAAAGGAAGAGGATTGAAAACCTATCTTAAAAAGGAAGATGAATCAAAAGCCTATCTCAAATTAGATCTTACTTACGAAACAAACTAGGAGACGATCGCACTATCTTCATCCTCCTCATCCTCTCGGCGACGCTTCGATATCACTTCTTCCTCACCTCCTTATCTTCCTCCCGACCACTCAGCCTTAGTCCTTGGGGTAGTGGTGCTAGTGGAAATCGTAGAGAATGAATGGATAGGGGGCTATTTATGGGCTTCAAAAAACCACTAACCATGGTTAGTAAATCATGGTTTAACCCTTAACCGCAGTTAGCGACCCATGGTTTTGACCAAAGCTTATCCAAAACTTATGGCTTACGTTAGAACTATCCAGAAGCTTTTAGATTAGCTAATGACACTTAATTAGTGCTAATCATGATTAACTTTCATTAATTGCTATTTAACTTCCATGACTCACACTTAACTTTCACTGATATATGATTAGTGTTCGCTAATGGTTATTAGGACCTCGATACTCATTAGTCATTAATCATGTTTAAGTAGTCTTAATATAGTCTTTTAGAGTTAATGATACTTTAAGCCTCCTACTCTTTCTTCCGAAAATCATAACAATTTGAAACTAAGCCCGATTCACACGAAACAACTTCCATTGGTTTCCCCTCTTGACGAGCTGGATCTTATGATATAGGATCTGAGAGACACTTGAGTTTAAGGCTTTACAATTATAGTAACCTTAAAGAAAGTCTCATCCTTAAGACTTGAAGTGCAGCCGTAACAACCTTAAAGAGGATTGAAACCATAACAACTTTAAGGAGAATGAGCATCATTTCATTTATAATGAAGATACACACAATAAATAGTGTTATCATTCAAACAAATAGGGATATTCCTCTCTCATATCTACCCCAGGTTCCCATGTAGCTTCTTCAAACTCTTAGTTATACCATAATACTTTAACTAGAGGTACCTCTTTATTCCTCAACTTCTTGATATCTTTATCTATATTTGCACATGTACTTCTAGGTATGTCAAGTCTGGATCAACATGTAGATCATCATCTCTTATCGTATGCTCAGGATCCTTAATATACTTCCTCAGATATGATACGTGAAAACATCATGTATTGCCGAAAGATGTGGAGGAAGTACAAGTCTATATGCCACTTTCCCAATCCGTTGGATAATTTCAAAGGGACCCGTGAACCTGGATGCCAACTTCCCATGCAAGCCAAACCTACAAACTCGTTTCATAGCTAATACTTTGAGGAGTACAAAATCACCTACCACAAACTCAAGATCTTTTCACATGATCACTATAGCTTTTCTGGCGACTCTGAGCAGTTACTAGTCTTTTTTGAGCAAACTCTACAACTTCCCATATCTCTGGAAGTCTATATGAATCATAAAGCTTCTTTATCCTGACCTCTTGCCAACATAGAGGAGTAGTAAACCTACATCCATACAGTGCTTCAAATGGTGCTATGCCAATACTTGCATGGTAACTATTGATGTAGGCAAGAGGCAAATATCTAACCCACTATCCCTTTCATTCTAAGGTACATGCTCATAGCATATCCTCTATAGTCTGAATAGTTCATTCTGATAAACATTTGTTTGCGGATGATATGCCGTGCTCAAGCATAGCTGTGTGCCTAAGGCTTTCACGAAGTTCTCCCAATAGTGTGAGGTGAATCGTGAATTTCGATCGGAGACTACCTCTTTTGGGATACCATGGAGATGGATCACATGTGTAATATATAACCGAGCAAGCTTGTCTGGAGTGGAATATAAGCTTATTGGAATAAAATGCGCTACCTTGGTTAGACGATCTATTATGAACCATATGCTATCTTTACCACCGATCGTTTGAGGTAAGCTAGTAATGAAGTTCATGGAAATTTTTTCCCATTTCCATTCGACGATAGGGAGAGATTGTAACAATTTTGGTGACTTTTGGTGTGAAGCCTTTACATGTTGGTAGGTGAAACATGAATTCACAAACTCATCGGCATTATTCTTCATTCCCAGCCACCAAATGTGTGAACGAAGATCCTTATACATCTTCTAATTATTGGATGAATAGATAATCTAGAGCAATGTGCTTCACGTAAGATGTCTTTCCTCAATTCGGGTGTGTTTGGCATACAAACTCTGTGATGGTTATACAATAACTCATATTGTATATGGAATACATCTATCTCATTCTTCTCAAGTTGTTGTCTCAAGTATTTAAGGACTAGATCCTCCTCCTGCCCTTTCTTTATTCTATCCCAGATCTCTGGTTTGTATTGGCGAGGTAATGTTATAGTATCAATACTACCATTAAATGGTTTCTATTCACTCAACGTTGATAGTAAACCCCAGACATGGATAGCACTGACCAACATAGGTGAATAAGTTCTTCTGCTAAGGGCATTTGCTACAACTTTCCCCTTACCGGGGTGGTAGGAGATGGTGCTATCATAATCCTTCAACAACTCTAGCCACTATTTCTGTCTCATATTAAGCTCCTTCTGGTCAAACAGATATTTCAAGCTTTTATGATAGGTGAAGATTTCAAAACTAATACCATAGAGGTAGTGTCTCCATATCTTTAAAGCGAATACTACAATAACTAGTTCAAGGTCATGCCTCGGGTAGTCCCTCTCACGTGTCTTGAGTTGTCGTGATGCATAAGAAACTACCTTGCCTTGTCTCATAAGAACTGCCCCAAATCCTTCTTTACATGCATCAGGGACTTCCTTTTGAGTCAGCCTAGTCATTGATAATGCTATCCGTGAAAAGTTTTCACAAATCTTCTATAATACCCAGCTAGACCCATAAGAGATCATATTTCTGTGATAGTCTTTGGGCATTCTTAACTCATCACCTACTAACCTTCGTAGGATCAACTGATATACCTTTCCCAGAAACAACATGGCCTAAGAAGGATACTTCAGATAGCAAGAAGTCACATTTTCTATATTTAGCATACAATTTGTTTTTCCTTAGTGTTTCAAGTACCTGCCGGAGATGGTGTTCATGCTAGTACTTATACTTAGAGTAAATAAGCATGCCATCAATGAAGACTACTACAAAGTGATCTAGGAATTCCCCAAATACTCTATTCATGAGATCCACGAAGGATGATGGGGCTTTTGTCAGCTTAAAAGGCATTACTAAAAATTCATAATGTCCGTATCTAATTTTAAAGGTTGTCTTAGGAATATCCACATCTTTAGTTTTCAATTGATGGTATCCATATATATCCGCATCGACCCATCCTTATTCCTCACAAACAAAACAGGTGCACTCCATAGTAAAGTACCATGACAGATGAAGCCTTTGTCTAATAATTCTTGTAACTGTACATTTAAGCCACGTAACTCAGCTGGTGCTATCCTATATGGAGGAATAGCGATAGGCTGAGTATCAACGTGAGAGAGATTTCAAATTCAATCTCTCGCTCAGGTGCTAATCTAGGTAGTTCATCTGGAAATACATCAGGAAACTCACATACTATAGGTACATCTTCAATCATTTTATCTGACCCTAATGTAGTGGATACATAAGCTAAATAACCTTGGCACCCTTGCTCTAACAACTGTTGTGCCTTTAGAGTATAGATGTATTCTAAATCGTCGCTAGATTTCCTTCTAATAAACTGGAACTCTATCAAGTTAGGAATGTGAAAAGTTACTGTCTTGTAGAAATAATGAGGCATGCATGATGCTTTTCCACCCAGTCCATCCTAGGATAAGATCAAAGCCATCCATTTTAATAAGTAGTAGAGAAACATGTAGTTGTTGTCCTACTATCTCTACCAAACAATTATCTAGGATATCTAGGATTATAAATACTTGTCATCCTGGTCCCTTGATCAGATATGACTGTTGTACTTCTATTGGTGTCTTACCCAAAGTGGGACTAACCATCGAGCAATAAATGAATGTGAAGCACCTGAATCAAACAAGGCATGTACTGAAAAGCCATGGATAGTAATGGTACTTCGTACGACTGTGCATGAATTGTAGGCTTGTTCTTCAGTGATTGCATTGAGCTAGCCATTACGAACAAGTTAGAGCCAGCAACACTTTGTGATGATTACTGTGTAGGAGCCAGTCCTTGTAATCCCTGACCTCTACCTTTTCTTCCTCCACGTGTTGCTCCATTGCGTATGACAGATGCTATATCGTTAGTTGGGGTTGTCTTGAACCCTACTCCTCTCAACTTTGGGCAATCTTTCTTGAAGTGGCCTTCTTGATGACAATAATAACATTCATGTATTCATGTCTGAGCTGAAGACCCAACCATAGAGGCACTATCTCCTGCTGTTGAGTTACGAGGGTATAGTGGAGGTCTAGAGAAACCCACTCTTCCTGATAATTCCTGTCCCAATGTCTGTGACGAGCTTACATTCAAACCAACTGGATGATAGTGATAGTCTTTGCGACTATAATTTGCCTTGCATTTGGATGGTCCACCAGTAAATTGAAAGCTTCTTCTTTGATGATTTTCATCCCTCTCCATCTCAATACAAGAGGAGATGTCCATTTCCTCATCTATAGTGGTGGCTCGAAAACCCACAAGGTTCTCTCTAAGATCTCCCTAAAGCTTGCTAACAAATTTAGTAAGACATTCCTGTGGTGAAGCTTCTAGAGTTGGGGAGTAACACAATAGCTCAATAAAGTGAATATGATAATCTCGCATAGTCTTGGAGCCTTGGTTTAGAGAAGCCAACTTACTCCTCTTCAATTCTTCCCAATGGGAGGGACAAAAGTGAGCTTGTAATCTTTCTTCAAAGACCTCCCATGGAATGAGATCTATTAATTTCTTGGAAACTGGTCTCCACCATCGTCTTGTAGAGTCTACTTGGGAGTAATCAGCAAAGTGCACCAAAGTATCTGTCGGTGCATGTATTATCCTCAACATCCTACTAACATCATCAAACCATAGTTCTACCTCAACATGTGTCTCTTTGCCACTGAATCGAGGAATCTTTCCCTTTTGGTAATTATCCACTAATTTTTGATGCCTGAGAAGGGCCTTCTCCATTGCTCCTTCAACTAGGGTATAGTAGACTCAGTGGAATTATCGGAACTAGATTCTTCCTCGAAACGGTGGACATGACCTTCAATCTTGCCATTTACAAGTCCGGATAACTCAGGTCTCTCAGCTTATGCATTGAGCCTCTCCTCTAATGCTTGGTGTCTTTGCTCCATCTCTTGGAGTATTGCCATTATAGTCGCTAATTGCCTAGACAAGTCTTGGTTTGTCATGATCTTGGGATGAATCAAGGTCAAAGGTTAGGTCCTATGCATCGTAGCATAATGTACATAAGGGACAATGACTCATGAATGGTACTACAATCAATTATTAAGATCAACAGATCTTAATACAGCGTTATTTTCTGAATACCGCTCATAGTTGTCAATTAATGACTAATTTACTAGAGTAACCAGACTCTAATACTTATCACGACCCCAATTCCAGATCGTCAGATCTTCCCATATACGGAACTGGTTACACAATAATTATTTATTCAATAATCACAACTGACATTCAGAAACAGACTGCAATTAAAAATATTAAGACGGAAGTATTTCAACACTTTTCCATTCACAACAATAAAGTTTACATGGTCCATTGTCCCACTATAACTATTACATGTACTTCAACAAGAAAAGAAATGCATAAGAAGATTACCAACTACCTTATAGAGTAATACTACTTGGCTAGCTAGATGGATATTGTCCTTGTGATGACTCTCCGATGCCTATTGGGTTTTCAGAAATAATGAGATAAAGATTAGCGAGTGCTAAGTAACGAAGAAGAGAAAAGTAAAGAAGTGGTGTAGTTTTGAAAAACTTATTATACCAGAAAGTTTCATTTCTTCTCATTAGTTTAAGTCATATTCCTTCTTTTCCACATCAAGGATTAGTCCAGGGAATTACCTCACCATTCATGGACTCTGAAACTGTGGACACTTCGGGATTGGAGATTGCATTGATTTGGTGAGCTTATGACATTGCATGTCGTCTCAACCGGTCCTCCAATACTACCATGTCCGTTTCCTTTTCTTTATTATCTAGAGTTTCAAACCCTCAACCTGGAATATAAAGAAGCACACCGTCCTCGAGGACTCTGTATCTTAAAACCACCGGCTGACCTTTAATTACATAAACTAACGGCTTTAAATACATGTTATCGTGGCCCAGCCGCTATCAAACCACATGTGCCTCCACATGGCACGACCCTATTTTCAGTCAATCAACCTGCCTAGTGTCAACTGAGTACCATACATTGCAAATGATTTATTTCACGCGATCAACATATCCTGGTAACCGTGTACCACCTAAGTTTGGCCTGCTAATATCGATGTTCTTCTGACAAACCTATAGGTTGCATGCCCGACCTGTAGTATCTACTCCAAGTCATCCTTATCGTAAAAGATAGTATGAAACTTGAAACGTGATCTCATTTATAGAAATCAATTTTCAACTAGTATGTGTCTAATATTGCACAATTATTACAACAACTGCAAGGATGATTTATTTCATCAGATTCTACTTTAGCAATTATTTTAGAGTAGAACATGAAATAAGCATGTGAACGTTCTTCAAAATAGCGAGCATGATAAACACATATTCTTATCCAGTTTAACTTGAAAACCCAATAGCAAGAGGCGGGATTTCATTACCTAATCGAGCTCTCTCTCTCTCTCTCGTGTATGTAGTGCTTTATCGTGATTCGTTTTCAGAAAGGGTGATTTAAGGCTCCTGAAACGATTGAATTTCACTTTCATATTAAGAACACTAAGAACGTATCAAGAATACAAAGAACAAACGAAGAACACAAAGAATGCGAAGAATGAACAAAGAACACAAAGAATATACTTTCTCTCATAATTTCAACAGAACTTCCCCTTATATGGGGTAATATTTCTAGGAAGATTTTGGCAAAGTTTCCCCTTACTTGGGGTCATATTTCTATGAAAATTTCAATAGAGGTTCCCCTTATATCATGACATATTTCTATGAAAATTTGATAGAGTTTCCCCTTACACGAGGACATATTTCAAAAGAAAAATGGAAAGAGTTTCCTTTATAAAACCACTGATAGGAAAACAACAATGAAACCGAAAGAATAGAATAGATCTGCAAGCGAAGGAGAATCGGTAGACAACACATGTCTTAGGTGAGTGAAGTGTGTGATGAATCACAGGATTCACTAACGTTCCTAGCCGCCCGCACCTAAGTAGGGTGTTACGTAGATTTCTTCACCAAAACAACTATAAAATTGATGAAAACGGCTGAATTGGCAAGTCTCTTATCAAGGGTGAGTGAGTCATATGAAGAACATGTATGCTCACTGATGGCCTAGCCCCCCACACTCGAGCAGGGCTAGCTTAGATTCCTCCTCGAATCATAACTCAAAATGAATTTGAGAGGAAGAGAATCGGAAACTATTTATTTATTTTTTTAATGATTCTGCAAAGCAAATGTTAGAGAGAAAGAAAACAAATGTATTTTTTTGTTTTTTATTTGTTTATTTATAAACAAATAAGGATGCAAGCACGACTGCTCGGCCCCAAAATCAAAACGGAAGATGCGAAAGGGGATCTGGCAAAAAATGAGGAATGGATCTAAGTCTTCGGCCACCGTGCGTGGCCGAAGTTGAGAGATTGTGATAGGTAGAAAAGCACGTGGAGAGATCGAGATGTGAGATGAAAAATCGAGTTGGTGGCGGATCAAATCATGATGGTAAGATCTAGAAAAAAATGACAACGAAGAGAAAATGCGAGAAAATAAAAATACTATTAACCTAGGATAAAACAAGAGAAAATGTGGATCTCACCTTAGGAGCGGCAAAGACCTAGATCACCTCGACGAAGGATGACTAACTGTCACCGGACGGCTCAGAGGCTAGGCACCCTTCTGCGACAAGAAGACTTTCGGAGATCGGTCTCCTCTCACGAAAGATTGATCAAGTTGAAAAAATGGACGAGGAGCCATATTAATAGAAAGAACGAAATTTGAATTTTTAAATTTTTGGATGAGGATAAGTGATAAGAGAAAAGAAAGTTTGAAATGAGATAAAGTAGAAAGATAAATGTTAACAATATTTACAAAAATTAACTAACTTTTTTGTATTTTTGTCACTTTATTTATTTGAAAATTAAATGTTAATTTTTTGTGGTAGTTAGTCAAGAAAATTAACTATATACATATGCTATATACATATATGACATTATAGACATGGGTAAATAAGCAAATTAGTTTTTTTTGTTTTAGATTTTTTATTTTTATTTTTATTTTAAATAATTAGTAAAAAATATTTACAAATATATACAAATACAATATGTACAGAATATATGAGAAAATTGCACAAACCACCCCAAAAAACCAACTTTTCACCCCTAACTCCAAAAATTATGAAATCACATCCATTTTAAAGATATTTTAATTTAGAATATAATGGAAGTGAGTTTAGTTCAATTTGAATTCATATGGAGATAGAATTCATCTTTCAATTATCGCTTAGTGGCTTTTTCCAAGTGTGATTGCTTTTATTCTGTACAAGATTTGATTGTGCAATTATTTTTATTATTTAAAACACATTTTTTTGCAACTTTTGTTTTTAAAATTATTTTGTTTGAGGTCAATTTATGTACAAATAAAATAGTGAAGTATACAAATATACACATCACACTTTTTTTTGGATTTTTCTGAATAAAGACCCTATCTCCCCCTACTTTATTCCTGGTCGATCATGTCAAGTCTTGACCTTCTCTCGGGGTTCGGGTCAGCCTGTATCTATTACATATATACAGTCTTCCTTTTTTTATTTTATTTTCTTTATTTTCCCTTTCTTTCTTTCTTTATTTTAGGTTAAAATGATAAGAAGTGTACAATATTTATACACAGATGCAAGTTAGTAAGAATATGGAGTTAATGTTTTATACATGTGTTTTATAAGGGATTTTAAGCTAAAATAAATGAATAAAGATGACGAAACACATTCCAACAAAAACCTAGCTTGAAAAGGAAGATGAATAAAAAACCTAGCTCAAGTTAGAGCTTACTTACGAAGCCAATTAGGAGAGGATCGTGTCGTCTTCCTCCTCCTCATCCTCTCGGTTAATGCTTCACTAGCGCTTCTTCCCTACCTCCCTCTCTTCCTCCCGACCTCTTGACCCTAGCCCTTGGGGTAGTGGTGGTAGTGGAAATCGTAAAGAATGAATGGGTAGGGGGGCTATTTATAGGCTTTAGAAAACCGCTAACCATGGTTAGTAAACCATGATTTAACCCTTGACCGTGATTAGAGGCCCATGGTTTTGGCCTATGGTTTCTGCCAAAGCTTATTCGAAACTTAAGTCTTAAGTTCGAACTATCCAGAAGCATAGATTAGCTAATAACGCTTAATTAGCGCTAATCGTGATTAACTTTCACTAATCGCAATTCAACTTTCGTGACTTATGCTTAACTTTCACCAACCTTTGATTAGTATTCGGTAATGGTCATTAGAGGTCTTCAATCCTTCATTAGTTTCTTTAATCGTATTTAGTTAGTCTTAATGATGATCATCAAGGATGAATGACATCTTAAGCCTCCTTACTTCTTTTTCTTCCGAAAATCATAACAATTCGAAACGAAGTCCAATTCACACGAAACAAATTCCGTTGGCTTCCTCTGGATGAGCCATATCTTATGATATAGGATCCGAGAGATGGCCAAGTTCAAGGCTTTACATCTAGTCCGAGCATGCTGGTTTGGTTTACTAATCAGTGCGTCGCATATCAAGGAAATGCTCCCTCCTAGCATAACTCGAGTGTATTAGCTGGATCCATTTTCGAGGAAAGAATAATATGAGTAAGTAAAGTTCAACTCTAATTATAAAAATACAAAATAATACGTACTTGTGAGAGCTTATACTATATGGCAATATCAAAAAATCTTAATTATATGTTGGTTGATTGATTAGATTGAATATTGATTTAATATGATTAAACTAATTAGATCCAATCAATATAAACACTATATTATGAATAGAGTTGTACTTTCCTTGGAAGAATTAATTATGTAAATATTATTCGTAACAATTGATTAAAATTTGAACATGATTTGGAGGATCATATAAATGACATCCATGGTCTCCCGCTAAGGCAAAGGGTTTCGTGGCCATGAAATGTATGTAGGAGACACTGTCCGAAGTGACTGGTCAAGTGCACATGGATCAAGCTCTTTGCTTTTCGAAAGAGTAAAGCCGTATGCATAGTGACCCAATACCGATTCCTTATATTATTGGGGCGATATTGGAATGTGCATAGTGACTTCTAATCCTGTTGATGATTGGTTCAATTAGCAACGGGTAAACATTGCCTTAGGAGTGGTGGGTTCGGGTGTTGAAGACCGAATTGGGAAATGCAAGTTGGACTTGCAAGGCGGAATGAGTTTCCGCTTATTTTTATCCGAGTTACAGTTTCTCATATTATTGGGTTGTAATAAAGGTTAGAAGGAGATCCCAGATCTTGCTTGAGATATAATCGTAAGTATGTTTCTTACTTTGAAAGTGAATAAGGGAATGGACTTTTTAGAGTTGACCAGGCAAGACAACTTTGATATAAAATCTTAATCAAAGTAAATATGTATTTATGCTAATTATTTTGTTTTAAATAACCTACATCAAACCCACTCAAATTATAGTCAATAATAACCAGCAATGCATCATGGATTGGATCCACGATCAAGATATCTCACTAGCAATTGGACATATACTGTATGTGGTTGCAATGTGCAACTTTCATCTTAATAATAAGGAATGATAATTAAATAGACAATATGACAACAACCTTGGCTTTGTATGTCTCTATAGTATCGATCTCATCGAGTGTGCTTTGGAAGTATCACGTCGATGATGATTGTAATTATTGACAATCCTTATAAAACCTAAGAAGATGTTTTGGCATACATATGTGCTCTCGATATTTAATCATGAATGACACGGTTCACTGCATTATGTATAATGGTGGCTCGATAAGAGATGATGTACTCAAAATGTTCTAATACCTTCCTGAACTAATGTCTCTAAGAGTTAAGATGGATGTAGATATGATGAGTGTCATCATTCTACTATCTATACTCCAGTCTTTCATGAAGCTTCATAATATTCAAATTGTATGAATTGAATGAAGCATATACAAATATTAAAATACTCATATAGAAATCTTTTTGAGTTCAACATAAGAGATCCTTTGTCTTAAGCAATGATTGTTTATAGATGAAGGAAATGCAGTGGAAGCATGGGTCTAACCAGGTTAGAAGGAAAGTCAAAGAGTTGACTGTACTTCTATGGTCTCAATAGATATGACATCCAAAGAGTTGGATGAATGCCATTACTGCAACAAGCCGATGCACTGATAGTATGACTATCTATACTATCTAAGATCTTTAGAGAAGGACTCAGATAGTGCATCGGAATATTCTACATCTAAATATATTCATTGAATTGACTTGCTTATTAGATAAAATCAAAGTCTAATAATTGTATCTCATTCTTCTAATAACACTTGCAATTGATTGCATATGTTTAGAAGACTAGAAAATTTGATCTTTAGGTTTAATAGTCATCCATATGGATGTTGATGTAATTGTTGTAACAATCTCCATTGGATAGATAGACTACATATTTTTAGTGGGAGAGCTCTTAGTCTTAGAGAATGTCTCTATGACCTAGGTATTAGAATACATTCATTGTTTATTTCTAAATGTTGGAAATAAACATGCATTCTTAAATAGAGCTATCATAAAGAGTTATGATGAATATATTTCAAATAGTATTGCAACATCTAATGGACTCTACTAAATTAGAATATTAATTAATGGTCCATTAACATTTCTAATAATGGAAATCTAAACGTTAAAAAGATCAATAGGAGGATGAAGATCACGAGACAATGATCTAGAATCAAGCCTTGGACACATGTCTATTGATGATATCAATAGACTAGTAAGAGATGAAACTTTGGATTGTATGAAATTTCAAATCTTACATACTTGTGAATATTGTATTCAAAAGTAAAATGTATTATACACCCTTCTCTGGGAATGGTGTAAGATGTATGGATATTCAAGATCTCATACATATTGAAGTATATGGATCATCTGTATCATAATAAACATTAATTATATGTGATATCAATTGATGATTTTTGTGATATGAGATTTCTTCCCTTTACCTTAGAAACTTTTGAAATGTTAAAAGATTTCACAATTTTGATTTAGAACCAATGTTTGAAGGAAGATGGAATGAGTTTGATTTAATCTAGGTAGAAAGTACTTATCAGATAAATTCAAGGAATACCTTATGGAGAAAGGAATGTAATCCGATGTCATTCCTCCTGATACACCTAAACTGAATAGAGTTATAGGGAGATGCAATTGGATCATGTGTGGTATGATTTGATCAATGATGAATCTTAGCATAATTACCTCTTAGTTTCCAGGTATATATGTAGCAGAGACTACATTATATATCCTTAATAAGATTCCATAAATCCAATAAATCCTCATAAGATATGGTTTGGAACCTAGCCCAGTGCTAGATACTTGAGGATTTAGGGTTGCTTGGTCCATAACCATGTCATGGATACAAGTAAGCTAGAAGCTAGCACCAGAGAGCGCTACTTTATTAGGAACATAAAGGATGATATTGGATTCCTACTTTATTACCTTGAGATTCTTAAAAGATTTCTTCTCTAAGGATATGATTCTTAGAGGATGTCTTTCTTGAGAATCATGATGAACATGATGTAAAGGAACTCATTGAATCTTGATAAGATAACGAGGCTCCTGAAATAAAAAACTAAAAGGACAATTAAAGATGAAACACTCATACCTCTTGAAATTAGTTTGAGGGTGGTAAGACCACCTAAAGAGTATGGACTCCATGTGTCGGATAAGTCTGACTATGATATGAATTCATATGATGGAGTTTCTTAGGATCATGAAATGTAGATATGGATGCTAGCAATAAAGTCTAAAGTAGACTTCATATACAAGTGTTGTGTGTGGACCCTCGAGTATCCACTTATAAGGGTAAAACCTGCTAGTTATAAATGGATCATCAAGAGAAATAAGGAACTTGTTGAGAAGGTAGAGACCTTCAAAGCATGACTCATAACCATGAGCTACACATAGAAAGAAGACATTGCTTTTGATGAGACTTGCTTCGTATTGACCATGCTTAAAGCCATTCGAATATTGCTAACTATAGCTACACAACTTGACTATGACATATGTAAGATGGAAGTCAAGATTGCATTTCTCAATGAATACCTCAATGAGGATATTCATATGAAGTAGCCCCATGGCTTCATGGATGAGAAATGCAAGGTGTGCAAGCTTAAGGAACTCCATCTATGGACTCAAACAATCTTCCTGTAGTTGAAACATTAGATTTGATGAAATTATAAATGTTATGATTTCAGATAGAATCTTGTTGAACCATGTGAAGCTTAGTGGGAGTGCCATTGTTTTCATCATACTAATTGTAGATAAAGTCCTAATCATTTGGAATGATATAAGGATGATAATAAGTGTTTTATAATCAGGTTGTTCCATCCTTGATATGAAAGATCTCAAGGACACCTCTTAGATCTTAGTTCTAAAGATGTTCAAAAGTAAAGAAAATAGGGTATTGGGACCGTCACATTAGTGGTACACCTTGGACATGTTCCATTTTTTTGGAAACCCCAAGGAAGGCTTATTTCTGGTACTAACCAATATGAAAGGATAGCATATCAAGTGTTGATGATGCTAAAATTTCTTTCCCTTGAGCATCAGGAATGAGAAGCCTGGTGTTTGATAGATGTGTACAAAAGCTAGATGTCTGCTATGCAATGGGAGTAGTAAACTGTTACTGATCCTACTATGGAGATAAAACATTTAGTTGTAGTAATAACAATATCTTTAAAGATGAAAAGATTTTTTGAGATAGTGATATCAAAGTCTTATATTCAAGAACTTAAGACTTTATAAATAGTGATATAAAAGGTGTTAACTGCAGATGCCTTACAATACTTACTGGGTCTTAGTCTTAGGAGATTGAGATCCCTGAGAATAAGGTCATTCTGATGAGGATAATTGAAATTACATACTGGTTATAACGATTACTGAGTTGTAGTGTCAAAAACACTAGAACCACTTTAACAAGATTGAGTATTGGTTGCATAAGATGCAACATTCGCATTGGATGCGAGCACTGTTACTAGGAGATATGCAAGTACCATAAAAGGACTTGGTGTACTCTCTAGGGAACAGAGTGACTGGTCAGCTTAACAAGCTATTTTTATAAATAGCTTATGATTAAAACTTGAATGTGGGTTTAAAGATTAGCCCATTAATGGCTCTTTGGGCTAGTGGGAGATTGTTCGACATGTGAGCCCATGGCGAGCCATTATGCAATAAATATTATTGCACTTCATTCCATAATATGAAATGAAGAATAACTAATTTGCATAATAGGCCCCTTAGTACAATTAGGGTTATGTAGCATGGCCATCTTAATGATCATAAATATGTTGATTTCAAATGTTGAATCATAGAGGCTGGTGCTCGGATGATATCTAAAGAGTTAGATTGATGATTCACCAAGCATCGTCAAGTGATTGTTAAGAGAGGATCTTCAGCATGAGAGGAAGATGGCAATTCTTCTCTATAGGCTAATATCTAACCAACCTCTTGATGCATGTCCTCTACATAGGAATAGAGATTCAGAGGTGTTAGATAAGTTAGGTCAAAAGAGTTGACTTAGAGAGATTGGGATAACCAAGATCTATGTCATATACTGTCACGATATAAGCATGTATCCTTTGTCCGGAGATAGATGCATTACTTACATTTGGCAGACTGATAGTTTGATGATCTAATCAAGGTCTATACACCAGCGAGCGTGCATACAAGGGCAATTGAGTAATATGATCTCTTAAAGGGATCATACAAGTTCATTACTCAATCGAGAGACATGAGCTCACTCGTGAGATATCAGGTTTAAATTTCATGTACGGTCATCTCGCTTTGGAAGCTTGACTGAATTTATAGGTTTGACGCTTTTGGAAAGTATACAAGCAATACTTAGGTATGATATATGCTTTTGGAAAGCATATGATCGATACTGATTCCCAATGATCGAATGAGAAACTTAATGAAAAAACCCTGAAGAAGACAATCTAAATATGATCTAAAACTTCAGGTTTATTCTAGGTCTTCCACTATGCAGGATGTACATGTATTAGGAATACTCGAGGGTGATGTGATCGTAAACGATTGTATAACCATGACGCTTCCATTCCGAGGGAGTGATGAAACATGTTTGGATTTTAGCGACTCCTCTCAATAGAGAAGGAATCTGATCTTAGTCCAAATGTTTGACATTGATCTGAATATGATTTTGATGTATGGCTTTGATTTAAGCAAGCATCTATGAGAGAGCTCTGAGATCTGAATTTGAGATATGATCAAGTCACTATATATAAAACGTACAATTGCCATGTCCTTATCTACAAGTACCCGCTTCCAGGATAATCTCATTATTAATAATGTATCTGAGCATTGAGAAAAAAATGATATTTAAATGCGATTTAATGTCTTGAATGATATGAATATGATTCATATTATTTGAACATATGAGAAGATAAGTCAATTAAATATGATTTAATTATCAAAGATGTGAATAATGGGAATGAGATTTATTTTTTTGGGCATATGAGAATGGACATCCATGATAATTAAATATGATCTAGTTGTCAAGGATATGAATAATATGGATATCACTATCCATATTAATCATAAATATTATAAATGTGATTTATAATATATTAGAGAGAGTTAATTGTAAATAAGATTTACGAATTAAATGTAATTTACATTTCATTGGGTGGTTGAATTTGATTCATAATTGTCAGTGGTTTTGTTTGTAATAATTATTTGCTGATATTTTATTGACATAACATTCCATGAAATACGACGTAATGTAATGAGTTTACATTAGGATTGGAGAGAGATCTTCTCTCTCTATTCAAGGTGGTCGCTCACCGTGTATAAGGGGAAGGTGACTATCTCCTTCCCTCTTATATGGAAGGAGGCTCTCTAGTCCTATCTCATTTGAGAGACTTTTGATTTAATTGAATCTAAATATGTTAATATTATTTACAACATATTTAATTTCTTTTAAATTAAATTAATTATGGTTATAATTTTTTACAATAAAATCTCAACCATTGATTTGAATTAGGAGTACATCTCCACCATCCAATTTATTATAATAGAAAGGATAAACCTAGCCTTTTCTTTTACACATTAAGAAGAC
Organism: Ottelia alismoides; assembly: GCA_037367405.1. Taxonomy (NCBI): domain Eukaryota; kingdom Viridiplantae; phylum Streptophyta; class Magnoliopsida; order Alismatales; family Hydrocharitaceae; genus Ottelia; species Ottelia alismoides. The sequence goes on along the minus strand of JAZKJV010000198.1, from coordinate 43,930 downwards.
AATAACTCTCTCTCTCCCCCTCATTCTCGTGGCCATCCCCCCTCTCTCTCAACATGTGGCCATCCATATGTTGACCTAGAGAATCCCATAATCATTGTGATGCCATTGTGCTGCTAGATCGACTGCTCGTGGATCTCCATCTTCTTCGGTGTGATTCGCTCGTGAAGAAGATGTCGGATTTCGTGAGAGGAAATCAGGAGACTCCTCGCTCGGATCATCGACTTGGATTGCGGTAAGCACGCATCTCATCCACACACCTGCAAGTGCGACCTTTATTGGATCGGACTTGAGATGAGAGAATCTTTCACTTTAGAGATTGACGATTGCAACCATTCTTCAAGAGGTATTCCTTTGAATCCATTTGTAATCTTGATGAAACGATTTGAGAAGTGTTCTCAAATCATGTGGTTTCATCATTTGATTTTTTTAAATTCAGCTGCCCAGAGCAACTAGTATGATTAATCGCTCTTGATCACATATGATGTGATCTTCACGCTTCCATAACACGCTTAAGGTTTTTCCATAACCTTCAACCGATTGTTCTTTACCCATGTTAACTGAGTCTGACTTGCGGTTAAGAAATGATGAATGTCTACTGTAGTGAACCACGAAGAGAGACTCGGTTAATCAAATAAAATTCAATAAAATAGGAGAGAGAGAAATGAAGAAGAATAGTAAATAAAGTGGCTCTCTCGTATTTTATCTACACTATTTTATTTATCCAGGTAAGTGTTCTTGGGTTGAACTCGAGGAAGCAGAATAGCAATACTCTGACTTTTGAGAAAAAAAAAGATATTTTTGCGATTTTTAATTTCTTCTCAAAGAAAGAGAAAATCTTTTTATTGGTTTTAGTTTTTTTATTTGATTTTTATTTTCCAATTTTTATTTAATTTTCAAAGTGGTATTTTTCAAACAATTTATCTACAAAATTATAGATAGAATAATAAGGTATATAGGTGATGCAATATAATATAGAAGAAACTTTGAGCAACGGGCTCAAAAAAATGAAGGAAAATCAAATCTAAGAGAAGCAATAAAATACACGTAGAAAATGTCGAAAAATGAAACAAAAATGAAAAGAAACACTCGTTGATAGAATAATAGCTCCAAGGTCTAAATGTAGTCCAAGGTCTAGTGTAAAAGAGTAGAAAAATTGCATAAAAATATAAAGCCCGTCTTTCAAATCGGTCCCCGTTCATGGACCTATTTGCGAGAAAAGAATCTAGATTATTGAAAATAGGTTCGTACACGAGGACCTTTCTGCAAATAGGCAAAAATTCTGAAGGTGCGGGCGAATTCTGAAAAGCAACAGGGTCTATTATGAAAATTCTCATCGTTTCGAATCGGGCGGTCATGATTAGAATATGAGTGCATATATGGACCGTGGGATCTGGACACGTGTGACACGCATGTAACACGTGTTCTAGCGCATTCTTCCCTAAACTCTTTGTGGGTGGCGGCAGATCTCCTCCTCCGTTCGATCTCCGGCTGTTATAGCGATGGAACGACACTCCTGTAGGGCCAGAAGGGGGTTGCCTACTTACTTAGAGCTCTCCTGCGGTGGGGGGATGCTCGAAGATGACGGCTAATCAACTTGAAGTTGATGAAAGTATCTGCTGCTAGGGTTTAGAGCTCCAGGGATTGATGACGCTCCTATGGATGATTCGCGATGGAGATAAGGCTCCAGATGATAGAACTACTTCTCCAGATGCTCATGAGTACGTGCAATATAGAAATAGATGCTTGATTCTCAAAGGAATCGACCACAAACTAAAATGAAATTGCAGTTCGCATATGGTTCCATGAAAGAAGAGTGCATATGCAAACTAGGTTGATTTAAGATGAAATCAAAATATGAGTTGACTAAGATTCAAAGATCGATGATGAAGGTATGTTAATGAGTGATTAAGATCACTAATTGCGATGCGAGGCTTGAGAAATCAAAGGGAAATGAAGGTGGTTGACCTGGGACCGGAGAAGGTATATTACATTCAGATGATAGATCGACACCCGGTCTATGCCAGAGCTAAACGCATGAGAGGCATCGATGCAAGGTGGTTGGCCACCCTGGAACCCTCCTCCGATCACTTTCTTTCCACACAGGGCGACAAAGAGGCTCTGTCACAGTCGGACGCGTCCTAGGAACAATGGAAAAGGTGGTGGTCGGCTACTGGATCTGGTAGTTAGGGAGAAGTTGGTTCGAATGAACGAACTTTGGATTGATTTATAGATGAATCCTTGGAAGTTAGGTATAGATCCCAAGGTTGGCGTGTATGAAGGATGTTAGAGCAAGGAAATGGAGGGTTAAGATAAGATTTAGGGCGGAAGATGGTCATGGGAAAAATGGTTGAAATCATGTCGTTGAACAGAAGCTCCAACAACCAGTTCTTGAGGAAGATGAACCAGGAGCTGACATGTGTCAACACCTGGTTGGCCAGATGTTAAAATTTGCTATAAATTAGATAATAATTAATAAATAACATTATTGTAAATAAATATAAAAAGAAAAATATAGATAACTAAATCACCTAAATTCTAGAATAATTTATTTTTATAAATAATGAATATTTAATGACATAAAAATATAATATTATTAAATATGTATATAGTATACTTATTAAATAGGATTATGATTTTTAATTTAATAATTTAATAAATAACATAATAAGTTTATATTTTATTAATTATCAAGATAATAAATATAATATATGTGATTTTTTAGATTTGAATAATTAAATTTAAATGTAATAATAAATACAAATATGTACTATACAGGTCGAATTCATCTATAAATTAAGGTATTTGATTTATTTAAAATACTTAATAGTGTAAAAAATTCTAAAATAAATCATGGTTAAAATACAAGATCAAGAAAATAATAAAAAAATATAAAATTAATAAAACTATAAATAATGTGTTCTAAGTAAAATAAATAACCCAGAAACCCAGTTGTCATTATATCCCAAAATTGACTTTTTGCGAACGAACTTCGATTTTAGTGAAATTACGTTCATTAATTAGAGAATATTTTTCATGAACTTTAAAGGCGAGTAGAGTGAAATTGGAGTTCGTATGAGAAAGTTAGGATGTTCAGAAGTTGAGAAATTGACAATGTGAAAGGACTTCTTTGCATGTATAAAAGATAATAGTTAAGTTATTTTTATATTTTTCTATACATTTTTAGAAATAAATAGGATAAGAGTTTGTTGAGAAATTTGTACACATGAATTGATTAAAAATCTTTGAAGTTTTGATAAATATTGGACAAATAATGAATAATGTGTGAAGTGAATAAATGATTCTTTTTGAGGTTTTCTTTCATTACCTCCCCTACTTATTTATTTGTCGACCAATCTATGCTGACTTGGTCTCGGGGATTAGGTTATATAAATATATCTTTCAGCTATATTTATACTCTATAAGTCATATTATATGTATATACATATTTACAATCTGCCTTCTTTTTATTTTCTTTAATTATATTCTCATATTTATTTACACATTTTTGATGCATGAAAGTGCATTTTTATTGATGAATGTGGTTTTGGTGAAAGTTCTACGAACCGTGCTTTGAAGGTCTCTACCTTCTCATCAGGTTCCCTCTTTCTCCTAAAGATCCATTTACACCTTAATGGGCCTTACCCATATAGGTGGATCCTCAAGGGTCCATATACAACACTTGTATATGAAATCTACATTAGACTTTTATTGCTAACATCCATCTTTCCATGTCATGATCTTCAGGAGCTTCATCACATGAAGTCCGATCACTTTCAGACTTAACTGACACATAGAATACATCCTCAAACTTATTTGAAGTAGTATTAGTGTTTCATCTTCAATTATTCTTTTAGTTTCTGATTTCAGGAGCCTCATTATCTTTTCAAGATTAAATGAGTTACTTTACTTCATTTTCATCTTGATTCTCAAGAGAGTCATCCTCTAAGAATCACATTCTCAGAGATGAGATCTTTTAAGATTCTCAAGGTCATAAAGTAGGTATCCAACACCACCCTTTATTTTTCTAATGAAGTAGCACTCTCCAGTGCCAGATTCCAGATTACTTACATGGAACCTTATTAAGTATATATATTGTAGTCTCTACACCATATATATATCTTGCAAACTAATAGATAATTATGCTAATATTCATCATTGATCATATCATGTCACACATGATCCAATTGTATCTCCCTGCTCTTATTGAGTTTAGGTTTATTAGGAGGAGTGAGATAGAAATGATATTCATATCTTTATAAGGTATTCTATGAATTCATCTAATAGGTACTGACTACCTAGATTAGATCAAATTCATTTAATCTTCCTTTAAACTTTGGTTCTAAACCGAAATTGTGAAATCTATGAACATTTCAAAGGTTTCTAAGTGAAGAGAAGAAATCTCATATCACAAATAATCATCAATAGATATCACATATCCACAATGTTTATTCTGATATAGATGATTCACGTACATCAATATGTATGAGATCTTGAATACCTTGACATCTTACACCATTCCAAGGAAGGGTGTATTGGACATTTTTACTTTTGAATACAATATTCACAAGTATGTAAGATTTGAACCTTTAGACAATCTAAAGTTTCATCTCTTATTAGTCTATTGATCACATTAACAGACAAATGTCCAAGGCTTGATGCCATATCATTGTCAAATGATCTTCGTTCTCCTATTGATCTTTTAAGGTTTAATTTCAATATTATAAATGTTAATGAACCATTAATTAATTTTATAATTTAGTAAAGTTCACTAAATTCCATCATAACTCTTTATGATAGATCTATTACAGAATTCATGTTTATTTCCAACATTTAGAAATAAACAATGATTGTATTCTGATATCTAGGTCATAGAGACATTCTCTAAGACTAAGGGCTCTCCCACTGAAAATAACAAGTCCATCTATCCAATAGAGATTGTTGCAACAATTGTACCAATGTCCATGTGGATGGCTATTAAACCTTAAAATTAAATTTTATAGTCTTCTAATACATATGCAACTAATTGCAAGCGTCATTACAAGAATGAGATACAATTATTAGACTTTATCTTATCCAATAAGAAAGTCAATTTCAATGATTAAATGTAGATTATTTCGATGCAGTATCTGAGTCCTTCTCTATAGATCTAGATAGACTTGATAGTCATACTATCTATGCATCAACTTATTGCAGTTTCAGTATTTATCCAACTATTTGGATGTCATATGGAAGTCACAAAAGTATGGTCAACTCTTTGACTTTCCTTCTTACTTGGGTCCAACCCATGCTTCCAGTGCGCTCCCTTTATCTATAAACAACCATTGCTTTAGACGAAGGATCTCTTATGCTGAATTCAAAAGATTTCAATAAGAGCATTTCAACATTTGTACATACTTCATTCAATTCATTCAATATGAATATTCTGAAGCTTCATGAATGACTAGAGTATAGATAGTAGAATGATGACACTCATCGTATCTACATCCATCTAAACTCTTAAAAAAATTAGTTCAGGTAGGTACTCAAACAATTTTGAATACATCATCATTTATAGAGCTACCATTCTGCATGATGCATAGAACCACGTCATTCATGATTAAATGTCGAGAGCACATATGTATGCCTGAACATCTTCTTAGAATTTTATAAGGATTATTTGACAATTGCGATCATCATCGACATGTCACTTCCAAAGTATATTCGATGAGAGATCAAGACTATAGAGACATATAAACCCTAGGGTTGTAGTCTTGTTGTCTATTTAATTGTCACTCCTCATTATTATGAGGAAACTTGCACATCGCAACCATATACAATATGTGTCCAACTGCAAGTACAATAACTTAATCATGGATCCATCCATGACATTTTACTGGTTATTATTGAGTATAATATTGAGTGGGTTTAATGAAGAATTATCTTAAATAAGAAATTTGCATAAGTATATATATACATATTTTACTTTGATTTAGGAATTTTTATATCAAACTTGTCTTGCCTTGTCAACAATGAAAGTTAATTCCCTTAATCACTTTCAATGTAAGAGATATACTTACCAATATATCTCAAGCAAGATCTGGGATCTCCTTCCTTATCTTTGTCACATCCCAATAATATGAGAACATGTAACTCGGATAAAAAGAAGCGGGAACACCACCCCTTGCAAGTCCAACTTACACCTCCCAATTCGGTCTTTAACACCCGGGCCCACCACCCCTAAGGTGATGTTGACCTGTCATTAATTGAACCAACCGTCAACAGGAATACAACTTGCTATGCGCAATCCAATATTGCCCCAATAATATGAGGACCCGATATTGGGGTCACTACGCATACGTCCTTACTCTTTCGAGAAGCGAAGAGCCCGATCCAAATGGATCGTATGTAGGAGCTGTCACTTCGGACATTCGTCTCCTACATACAATATCTGGCGACGGAACCCTTCGCCTTGACGGGAGACCATGGATGTCACTTATGTGATCCTCTACCTCATATTCAATTTTTTAATTAATTATTATGAATCGTATTCATATAATTAATTCTTCCAAGGGAAATACACATCTATTCATAATAGAGTGTTTTTAATTGAATATAATTAACTTAATCACATTAAATTAATTATCAATCCAATTTAATCAACAAACTTGATTTTACTTGAATATATGGTATTATCTCAAAGTACGTATTAATTCAAATTTTAATAATTAGAAAATACATCATGATCTCTCAAGTATCATTCGTTCCCTACCCGCTGTCATGGCCAGTACCGAGGGAGTGGGACAGACCGCACATGGTGCAACGTGCTACCCCAACGCTCCCCGACTAGACGCCATATCCACCTCAGGAAAAAATAATGCCAAGCCAATCGCTTTGTACTTGAGATGATCATCGGTTCTTCAACTGAAATTATACCATATAGTAATAATCAAAATAATTTCTTGATTATAAGGAAATTTGCCAACCAAATTCCCAATCCTATTCAAGCAAGTTGTTTGTAGATTGTGTTTCCAATTATGATCTAGATCAAATCTAATTATTTTATTGGTTGAGGCCAAGTCAAATAAGAAAATAATCGTCACTAAATATTTCTCAAATATTTCTTCATAATTATTTCAGGAATTCACAATTAATTTCACTAATTGACAATCACATGGTTCTTGATATGGAATGTAATTTCAGCAGTGACCCCTACTTACCAAAATTAACATATCTCAATCAAATTAAATCCAAATTACGCTAAATCAGTTTCCTAAGATTGAATTTATGACAGAACCTAATTAATATTTCACGCATTTCTAGGCGTATCAAATCAGTAATTAACTCATTAATCATGTTAAGATTCACAGTTCCCGCAATAGTGAAGACATGTTCACTAAAACGACCATATCTCAAGCAAATAGAATCCAAATTACGTAAACTCAGATCCTATGGTTTCCTTATTTAACAGGGAACATAATCCAAGTGATTAATTCGTGTTTAAATATTTTAAATAGGGCTGAATTTGTCCACTAAACAGAGGTGCGAAAAATGAAATGCGACAAAAATCTTCGCAACCTTAACGAACCCAAGTCGTCCTAGGTTTACGGATCGTATCCAAAACCTTCAACCTATGGATCTGATACCACTTGAAGGATATGGGATAAACCTCAAGAGCATCATGGAAGCGTGAGCGTCGTATCGTATACGACGAAGAACGACTAGTCGAACAAGTTGTTCTATGCAACAGAATTAAAATTTTTTTCATGTGATGAAACCACATGATCCATGAACTATTCTCGAATTGTTTCATCTAAAACCGCATCAAGTATATAGGAATACCTCTTGTAGCATGGTTGATCGAGTCTCTACGAAAAGAGACCTCTTGTCTCTAGTCCGATCGTCGGAGAAAACGCTTGCGAGCGCGGGGATGAGTCACATGATCCTCGCAATCCAAGAAGTTGAATCCAAGCATGGAACCCCTGATCTCGTCGCATGAGATCAAACGCCTTCTTCGTGAGCGAAGCACACCAAAGAAGAGGGAGAACCGAGAGTCGTCGAGGCGGCGTCACAACGACGAGTCGACGATGAAGATTTCTTCTTCTCTTAGGGTGGACGACCACCAATGTTAGAGAGGTAGAGAGGACGTGTGAAATGAGAGAAGAGAGAGAGAGAGATTATGATTCTTGTTCTTATTGTAACCCTAGAGAGCATGGAGTGCCTCTCTTTATATAGGGTTTGGGAGTCCATGGATCTCAATCCACGGGACACACAAAATCAATGGATGAGATTGATTTGTGTTTCTTTCAATGGTCAAGATTATTGTAGGAAAAAACACAACAACTAATTTAATTTAGATTAAATATATTTAATAAATCAAATATTATTCAATCCTAAATTAAATCACCAAAATCGGAGATAATGGGGATGAGAATCTCCACATTCCATTATGAGCCATGGACGACCACCAATTCCATGTTGGAATGGCTAGCCGTCCACACTCCAAATTGGAATGTGAGATTCTCCAATGAAATTCAAGATTTCATGGTTACTCATATCTCCAATGACAACAATAATTATAGTAAATATATTCTATAAAAAAAATTCACAATTATTTTGAGAATATTGCAATCTTGCCATTGGAAGTTTGTGAATCAAATTCACAACCCAAAACAATAGGTAATTTATATTCTCAATTAATTATACAATGCAAATCCAATTCACACCAATAATTAATTAACAAATATAAATCATAATAATCTCTCTTTAATACATTATAAATCATATTTATAACATATTATAAATAATTAGATATTGCAATCCACATTATTCTTATCCATAGTAATTAAATCACATTTAATTATATTGGATCATCATTCACATACATCCATTAATGTGAATCAAATTCACATTATTCAAGATAATTAAATCACATTTAATTATCCATTTCTCAATGCTTAGATATAATTCAACTATGGAATTATTCTTGAACCCTTTCAAGAATAATGCTCTTTCTCCGCAGGTACTTGGAGATAAGGGCAGGGCGATTGCATTGTTCCACGTATAGTGACTTGGATATTGAGATCACATCTCAAATCCAGATCTCATAGGCCCCCCACATATGCTTGATTAAATCAAGGCCGTAGACCTAATCTTCTCATTGTATCTGAATATCATTCATACCAATGTCCAATACATGGATAAAGACCATGTCACTTCTATACTGAGAGGAGTCACTAAAATCCAAACCTGTTTCATCACTCCCTCAGAATGGAAACGTCATGGTTATACAATCGTTTATGATCAAATCACCCTCAGGTATTCCTAACACCTGTACATCCTGCATACTGGAAGACCTATGATCAACCTGAAGATATGGATCAATTTTACACTGTCATCTTCAGGGTTTGATCACCAAGTTTCTCAATCTTGGTCATTGGGAATCGTCATCGATCATATGCTTTCTCAAAGAATATATCATACCTTCAAATTATTGTCATGCTTCCAAAGAACAACGACCACACATGGAATTTGATCGGTCCCAATACCTCATGAGTGAGCTCATGTCTCCCAGTTCACATTTGAACCTTTATGATCCCTTTGAGAGATCGTATTACTCACATGTCCTTACATGCACACCAGCTCGCCGGTGTATAGAACTTGGTTAGGTCATCAACCTATTGGTCTGCCAAATGTACATACTCAGACATATAGTAACACATCTGTCTCCGGTCAGAGGATGCACACCTATATCATGACAGCATACAGCATAGGACTTTGGTTATCTCGATCTCGTTAAGTCAACTCTTTGACCTAACTAATTAGACACCTCCGAATCTCTATTCCCATGCAGAGGACCTGCATCAAGAGGTCGGTCAGATATCAGCCAAGTGAGAAAGGATTGCCATCTCCTACTCAGGCTGGAGATCCTCTCTTAACAATCATTTGACGGTACTTGATGAGTCCTCAATCTAACTCTTTAGATATTCATCCAAGCACCAGCCTCTATGATTCAATAATTGAATCAACAACTGTTATGATCATTAAGACGGCCATGGTACATAACCCTAATTGCACTAAGGGACCTATTATGCAAATTAGTTATTCTTCATTTTAGATTAGGGAATGATATTCGCAATAACATTTATTGTGTAATGGCTCGCTGTGGGCTCGCATGTCCAATAGATGGATCCTAGGAGAACACTCGGGCGGAAAATCGGGGAGAAAGCAGGCCTGACTCGATCAGGAGAATTGGGAGAAGAGGCTCCAGTGAGACGAATCGGGCTGGGTCAGTCTGGAAGGAGACGTTGACTGTTGGCCAACAAAGCGACGTGACTTAATCAGGAGGGACCGAGAATAGGACAAATACGCTACAGGACAAAATAGAAGAGAAAAATAAAAATAATCACATAAAAAAAAATTATTTTAAATTTAAAAATGGATAAAATAAAAAAAATGTTTATTATTTTTCAAGGAATTGTTTTATGAAAAATTAATTAGTGTATATACAATATATGGTGTTATATACATGTATAATATACCTATGTATTATGTACAATAATTTTTATTCTATTAATTTTTATAAAAGTACCCCAAATTTTATCTTTTTTTTTTCAACATAATTTTAGGAATACAATTTTTTATGAGTTGTTTACAAATTTAAAATAACGGTGAATGTGTTTTATATACATGTGTCGTGGTTCAATGAAAGAGGAATTTAATTTTTATTTTCTGATTTTTATTTTATCTTTATTTTATTTCTAAGAATATATACAAGGAGGTAAAATTAATATTTTAATTTTATTTTGGTAAAATATATTTATTTACATATATAGTTCATATTTACAATACAAAGTAGACCCTATCTCTCTCTACTTATTTTATTTGGCGATCATGTCAAGGCTTGACCTTCTCTTGAGTTCAGGTCACTCTGTATTTATTCTAAATACCTTCTTCCTTTTTCTTTTCCTTTATTCTTTTATTTTTGCACAAATACATGCTAATTATGCAATATTAACAGATGCATGCATAATGCTATGTTATTGTATTTACACCTAATACATGATGTTTTGTTAAGATAAATAGCTAAAATAAAAGAATAAAGAGTGAGAATCAGGGATTCATCACCCCCTATACTTTACCTTTGCTAGTCCCTTAGTAAACACTTATTTGAAAAAGAAGTGAAAAAGGAAAGAAAAGAAAAAGAAGGATAATCAAGTTGACTATTAAACCTGTCTTCATTAAATTGAAGTATGGAGCTCAGTCAGGCCTTTGGATTATTAGCTTATTGGAACCTCATTAAGATCTAGGTTTAAGACTCAACAACCTCTAAATTCCACTAATCTATGGTCAAGACTCCTCAGTAATCCAGATCAAAACAAGTCTACATATGCAAACTCTAATGACCGTGTATCTTTCCTTGTATTGTATAAGCGATATGTAGCTCCCCACCTCATAAATGACAAGGCAACAACCTCCCTCAACAAGGTAACTCTAATTCCCTAGTCTAACATCTCTTTCCTCGAGGATCGGGGTATTCCCTTCTAAGTTCAAGTTCAACCGGCTCAAGAAGAGTGGGCAAGAAGAGAATGGACCGGGGCCAGTGTAGCCACGTATCCCTGGGAGCCCAACCAGTGTAGTTAAATCTCCTGCTGCAAGCTTCATGAGATGAGAAGGTGTAACACATAAGCTTTGCTTTATTTGACTATATACACTCCGGCATGCATTTTTCCATCAGGCCTATCCACTTTTTGGAGTTTTTCTTGATTTTGCACATTTTTTGATGTGAATATGCACAACATATCTACATGGTGCAACATATATACATAAGGACTTTTTCTTCTCGAGCTAGTAGATTATCCCTCTTTTGAAGCATTATTGCAACCGACAACTCCTGTATTTAGACCTCGCACTGCCAGACCAAGTTGAGGTGCATATTCCTCCCTAAAGGAAGACGAGAGGTTCCACCTAGAAGTACTACCCTCGTATGCTAACCCTAGCCAAGGAAAACTGCCTCCTCACCACCTCATCCGTGGAGAGCTATGTCTAAGGTGCTGGTCCAAGTAAAGCCATTGTCTGTGAGAGTCATGATTTCGTTGTGAAGTGTTCTACTTAGGTTCATCAAGATGACATGTGATCATAGCCTAGTAGACTCAAAGAATTAAGTCACTAATGGACCTGAAAAGTATTAACCCAAAATCCTATAAGGTTCCTCTGAGAATTAGGTGGATTAAGGTCTTAACCAAGCTCCATTTTCCAATTTAATTCTAGACTAGTTTAAATGTCAACTATGATTCAGAAGAATATACAGAAATATGTGCAAGACTCTTTTGATGCTGTTTTTCAAAATTTTTGGAAACATGCAAAATTTTTGAAAATGTTTGAATACATGCATGCATGAATGCAGAAGTTTTGCAAATTATTTACAAACATTTACACACGGGTTTTTGCAAACTTTTATTTTTCAAACATTTTTCAAAAATTTTGTACTATATACATAATTTTGGTACAAAAGATATTTACAAACTTTTCACAAGCAAAACATTTTTACAAACATTTGTACAAAAATAGTTTTTACAAATAGCTATTTACAAACATGTATGTGAAAGAAAGAATTTTATGTACAAGGAAAATTTTTTTAAAAAAATGTGATTTTTAGCTTTGTGGTTTTTAGCCATTTTATTTATTAACACACTCCCACAAAGTACGAGTTATGGCTAAAGTATATATGCAATATATACTACACACCCTATAATTAGCTCGAACGATGTCCTCAGAGTGATCACCGAGCGATGAAGAAGACACAACTCGTGATTAGTATGGGGAAGTGAAAAGAAAGGCTATACTACAATGACGAATGAAAGAAGTAAAAATCAACAGAAATCAGTGATCGCCCTTTAATTAGGATCAAGTAATCCCAAGACTGTACTCAAGGGGAAGACCGAGGATTAGAATGTACGGGGTCTACCTCCCCTATACTTTGGGTAAAATATCCCTAAGTATAGGCAGCAAAATAGAGGTAAAAAGAATCAAAAGAATAATAAAAATCTAACACCCCCTATACTTAGGGTAAAGTACACCTTAAGTATAGCCTAATCTTAAATGCAAATGGGGTGTTAGACAAAAGAATGTGTGATTAGGGGATCTGGATCTATATAAGGGCGGAAAAATGTGATAATCAGGAACGATATGCAAATGATGTGAGTCGAAGGCTACATCTCATGCAAAATGAATATGGGCGACGTCGACGATCAACGGATCATGATCTAGATATGGCTTGAGGCACTGACCGTTAACGCAAAAGATGGGCTCAAATGACATCTCAGATATGTCGATACTACCATTGTCATGCACCTTTCGGACCAGGTATGGTCCTTTCCACTTACTCTGCAATTTCCCTTGAAATAATCTAAGCCCGGCATCGAACAACCATACTCTCTGATCTGGCTCAAACTATTTATGGATGATATGAGAATCATGACATATATTTACTCTCTCCTTATACTGTAAGCTGCTCGAAAAGACTATATCTCTAAGGTCCTCCAGGGTTGCCAATTCTGCCTTCCTTTGATCTCCTATACTCTCTGGATCAGATAATATATCAGTGACAACCCAAAGTGACTTGTGCTTTATCTCCACAGGTAAATGGCATGGCTTTCCATAAATGAGATGAAAGGGAGAAGTATCCAGAGGTGTCTTAAAGGATGTCCGTTATGCCTACAAGATCGAGTCCAAAAGCTGTGACCAATCCTTTCGGTCTAAGAGGATGACCTTCTGTAGTATCGTCTTGATCTCCCTGTTTGATAATTCAGCAAGACCATTGGTCTGAGGATGATATGGAGTGGCAACTCGATGGTCTATGCTGAACTCATTAGCAAGGGCCTTCACCTTGTCGTTGATAAAATGAGACCCCCGGTCATATATCAATACTCTAGGTATCCTGAACTGTGAAATGATATTCTTCCTCAAAAATTTGCAAACAGTCTTAGCATATGCGATTCAGGCGGGTATGGCCTCAACCCAACTACTAACATAATCAACAACCAACAAAATGTACTCGAATCCCTAACTCTTAGGGAATGGACCCATGACATCGATGCCCCACGCGTCAAAAACCTCACAGAAGTGAATGGGCTGCATCGACATCATATCACACTATCCACAAGTGTCCATTCTCTGACAGTAAGTACACCTCTTCACGAATTCATTAGAATCCTTAAAGTGGGTAGGCCACCATTGGCTGGATTGGAGCACTTTCTGTGCTGTTCTCCTCCCAGAATGATGTCCTCTTGCCTCAAGCTTGTGATAGTATGTGAGGATGCTATGGTGCTCCTCCTGAGGAATGCACCGATGCCAGATGCTATCCCCTCCCTCATGATAAAGAATGGGATCCTCCCAATGGTACAACTTGGCCTTCGCGAGAAAGGTCTCGAGTCGTTGTCTGGGCCAACCTGGTGGAACTTTCTTGGCAACAAGATAGTTCAAAATGTAGACGTACCATGGAAGCGAGGTGATAGCAAGGATCACCTCATCTGGGAAGGTCTCTGTAATAGGCTCAATCTGTTCAGATTCCTCAAGATTCCCCAATCAGAAGAGATGATCTGCCACCACATTCTTAACTCCAGGCTTATCCTTAATCTCAATATCAAACTCCTGGAGCAGAAGGATACATTTGGTAAATCGAGATTTGCCATCCTTCTTTGCATGAGCTACTTGATGGCGGTATGATCGATATAGATAGTCAATCTAGATCCAAGAATATACGATCTGAACTTATCAAAGGCAAATACTATGGCTAGCATCTCTTTCTCCGTGACTGTGTAGTTCCGCTGAGCGGCATCCAATGTTCAGCTAGCATAGTGAATGGAAAATGGTAAACCATCCATCCTCTGTCCAAGCACAACCCCTATGGCAAAATCAGAGGCATATGTCATGATCTCGAATGGGAGAAACCAATCAGGTGGTTGAAGGACATGAGCCTCAACAACTAGGTTCTTGAGAGTCTCGAATGACGAAAGACACTTATCATCCACAATGAACTCGGTGTCTTTCAATAACAGATCAGTGAGCAATCGGGCAATCCTGTTGAAGTCCTGAATAAGACGTCGGTAGAAATCAATATGCCCCAGAAAAGACCGCAACTGCCGTAGGTTGGATGGTGGATTGAGTTTTCTAATGATATCCACCTTGGTCGGATCAACCTCCATGCCCCAGTTGGAGATGATATAACCAAACACAATTCCCTAAGTCACCATGAAGTGACTCTTCTCCTAAGATAGAACAAGATGCACCTCAATGCAGCGTTGAAGCACTCGATCTAGGCAATCAAGACAAGTATCAAACTCATCGCCGTAGACCGAGAAATCATCTATGAAGATCTCTAAACAGTCACCCACCATGTTCGAAAAGATTGACAACATGCACCTTTAGAATGTCGCCAGGGCGTTACATAGACCAAAGGGCATCCGTCTGAAAGCATAAGTCCCAAATGGAGAGGAGAATGTCGTCTTGTCCCGATCTTCAGGCGCTATAGTCACCTGATTATAACCGGAGTCCCCATCAAGGAAGCAGTAATGACTCTTCACAACTAGTCTCTCTATAATCTGATCAATAAAAGGCAACGGGAAATGATCCTTCTTGGTGGCCTGGTTCAATCGTCTATAGTCCACATAGATCCTCCAAGAAGTGGGTACCCGGGAAACGATCTCCTCTCCATACTCACTCACAACTGTGGTGATGCCCGTCTTCTTGGGCACTACATGCAATGGACTAACCCACTTGGATTTAGAGATGGGATATATAAAATCGACGCTCCACCATTTTGATATTTCTTTCATTACCACCTCTCGATGATTCAGGTTCAGCCGTCGCTGGAACTCACACGATGGCTTCACATCCTCTTCGAGATAGATATGGTGGGAGCACATGGTCAAACTTATCTCCTGGAGATTATCTTCGCTCCATCCTATCGCCTTGTGGTTCCTTGCAAGAACCTTTATCAAACGAGATTCTTGCTCTCCTGTCAAATTTGCTGAGATAATGCTTAGGTACATCTCATGCTCACCCGCAAGGAATCTATTCTTCAACGACTTTGGCAAGGGCTTCAACTCTGGGCAACTAGGTAAATCTGGCTTCTGGAATGTCTGAGTGAATGCAATCAGATCTGAATGTGAGAACTCTCGTTGATCATGAATATCTGGTGAAGATGGCCCTGCTGGTGTGTCTGTACTCAGTGCTGACTCAGTTTCCACCCTAGTTGCTGGCTTTGTGGGAATCAGACAAGGTAAACAATCATAGAAATCGTTCTAGTCTATGTCTGAATCCGAGGGATCTAAATCAGAATCACATGATACGGAATCTGCTTCGCTATCCTGAACGCAGTCGTCAGCCTCAAAAGTGTCCTCGGCCAAGAGTGTGCTCTCTAAACTCTCCTCCGCTAGAAGCTGTAAGTCTGCAGTGTCTGAAGGTGAGAGAAGGGCTCATGAAACAGGGTCAGACCGAGCGGCTTCATCATCAGTGATCACAAAGCACTCCTGGTGGATGTCTCGCACTGCCTCTGTCATCTGCTCTGCATCGCTGAACTGCTCTGAGCAAGCTGAATCTTGCGCTCTAGTCTCATCGATCGTCTCTATTTGTATACTCTTGCCCTCAACATGAAAGTACACCTTCCCGCTATCATGGTCGAACACCACCTTGGTTGTGGCTAAGAATAGACGTCCTAAAATGATGGGGGGTATCGATCACAGCCTTAGGGATCTCCATGTCCAACACAACGAAGTCCACGGGAAATTTCAGGCCCTGAATTGTGATGACCACCTCCTTCAACAATCACTTTGGCCTCTTGACAGTTCGATCAACAAACTGAAGGACTGCCCTGCTCCATCTAAGAGGGCCAAACTCGAATCGGTCGAGTGAGGCTGCCGGAAGGAGGTTGATGGAAGAACTACTATCTAGTAGAGTACGATCAAATCTCTGCTCATGAATGTGGCATCTAACATAGGGAGCTCCTGCATCTGGCCTCTTGGCTGGCAGACGGTTCTAGATGACGAAGCAGGTGGCACGAGTGAGCACATGGATTTCTTCCTGATGGTTTTTCTTCTTCCTACGGATGGTGGTATTCTCTCTCAAGTTCTTTTAGAAGTGAGGGATGTACTTGTTGACACAGGATCTTCGAGGATTGGTTATTAATGATGTAAAGTTGTTGTTGCGATCCCCAAAATTCCTGGAACAAACATACAATTTTCTCTCTCTCTCTACAAAAATACTTACAAGAATGATGAAGCGAGAGATTTTTTTTTCTACTTATTTACATGTATAGCGGATAGGATCGAACTCAAGGAGGCTACAATTCCCAAGGATTATTCAATTAATTGATGAAAAATCAATTAAGAGAAAAACCAAGAATCTCAAAGGCAAACTATCCTTGGTTTTTATGGATTTTTTTTATCTTTTTTTTATTTTTTTATTTCTTTTTTTTATTTTATGATTTTCAAATTTTTAGTGTTTTTAATTTTGCATTTTTTATTTTTAATAATGAACAATAAGCACAAGGAAAGAAATACACACCACACTCTTTTTGTATTTTTCAAAACGGTTAGAAATGTTCAGAAAATTACAGAAAAATATTTTCAGGTTTTAAGGGTTTTGAAATGTTTTTGGGAATTTTTATGGAATTTTAAGATGTTTTTGTATTTTTTAAAAATCAAACACTAGCAAAAATGATAAACAATGCACAGCCTAGAGTAATTTGCAACTTAAAAGTATTTTAATATCACAACTACTGGAAATTATTTTTATGCTAAACTATAGATAAATATCTACAAATAAGAAGTGAAATCATGATTTTGGATTTTTTTAGAATTGTCTGTGATTTTTCTAAGATTTTTGATATTTTCATTTTTTGGGGTTTTGAAAAGAATTAATGCACAATATTTGCATAGAAAATTAAAAGATAATAAAATAAAACTACTACAATTTTTTTAGATAGAGAAATATTCGATTTTTTAGGAATTTTTGAATTTCGGAAAGAGAAGAGACACTGTTTTTGATTTTTTAATAATAATAATACTAAATGAATTTAAAATGCAATGAAAACTTTATGCTAGAAAGATACACACATCAGGATCATATCTTAATTTTTCAGAAATTATTGACCAAGAGAAACATTTATTTCATTGAAAAGACATGCAGGATAATGTCTGGAAAGCAAGGACTGAAATGCAATTTTCATTGTTTATGCATTAAATATAACAGAAATAAACAGTGGGAAGTTTTCACAAAATACCCAGTAAATGCATGCGTTGCACATGACTTGCTGAAGCAGGGGCCTTTCTATAATTATGAAAAACTTCTAGAGGCAGAGTTGTAATTTCGCCTAAAATGCTTCAACTAGCAAGGGCTCCTTTGTAATTTCAGAAATGTTCGGGGATGATTTTACAAATTTTCCAGTATTTTTTTAATACCAATTAGGGTTTCTCCAAGTTCCTTCAATTTTCTCAAATCAAAACAGGGGTGGTCAAGGGCGCCACCGCGGTGAGAGGTGGAAGGCGGAGCGCCGCGCAGAGGATGGCACTGGAGGAGCTGTGGCTGCTGGGGGGGGGCTTCACGGCTGACGGTGATGGAGGCGGGGCTTCACGACAGGTTCCAGACGGTGGAGTAGCACGCGGGGTGGCGCCTGCGCGGTGGAGGCACACGGGCTGCGGTGGAGGTCCCTGCGCAGCTGCGGCTAGATGAACCTTGCATGGGGGCGCAGTGAACGGCATTGAAGACGATGGCTGTGGTCGACGATGCGAGAGCGGCTTGGGTGTCGTGGTGGAGGCGATGAGATCCAGGCTGCGGTGGCTATGGCGGAGGGGCTCTGCCCAGATGATGGAGGGGGGACGGTGCGATGGATGCCGCCTGTGTTTTTTTTAATTTTTTGTAAACAACAAAAAATAAAAAATAATTAATTTTTTTAATTTTTTTAAAAATAGAAATGGCAAAAATATTTTTTTATTTTCCCCTTTTATTTTTCTTTATCTTTTTTAGATAATCCTGCAAAACAAATGTTAGAGAGAAGAAAAACAATCTATTTTTTGTTTTTTAATATATTTTTTATTTATAAAACAATGATGACACAAGCACGACAACTCAATCCCAAAATAAAAATAGAATGCGTGAATGGGGATCTGGCGAAAATGAGGAATGGATCCGAGTCTCTAGCCACCGTCTGTGGTCGGAGTTAAGAGATCGTGCGAGGTAGAAAAGAACGTGAATAGATAGAGAGGTGAAATGAAAAATCGAGTTGGTGGCGGATCAAATCATGATGGATTCTAAGATCTAGATAAAAAATGATGATGAAATAAAGAGGTGAAAAATAAAACTAAGATTAACCTAAGATAAAAATAAGAGATGAATAATGTGGATCTCACCTTAGGAGCGGAAAAGACATTGATCACCTCGACGAAGGCCGACTCGCTGTCACCGGACGGCTCAGAGGCTAGACACCCTTCTGCGACAAGAAGACTCTCGGAGATCAAGCTCCTCTCTCAAAGATTGATCAAATTGAAATGATGGTGAAGGAGCCATATAAATAGAAAAGATAGGAATTGAAATTTGAATTTTTTAATTTTTGGATGAAGATAAAAGATAAGAGAGAAAAACATTGAAATGAGTTAAAGTAAAAAGATTAGTATTAAAATTGTTTACAAAAATTAACTATTTTTTGTATTTTCATTACTTTATTAAATTGAATAAAAAATGTTAATTTTTTTATTTTTTGTGGTGGTTATTTAAGAATAGAAACTATGTACATATACTATATACATATGGTACATTATACACATAGTTAAATTAGGAAATTATTTTTTCCGTTTTAAAATTTTTATTTTTTTATTTTTCTTTTATATAATTTATAAAAATATTTACAAATACAATATGTACAAATACATGGTGAAATTACACAAACACCCCAGAAAACCAACTTTTCACCGCAATTCCAAAAATTATGAAATCACTTAAAGATAATTTAATTTAGAATACAATGGAAGTGAGTTTGGTTCAATTGTATTCATATGGAGCCAGAATTAGTCTTTCAATTATCACTTAGTGGCTTTTTTCAAGTGTGGTTGCTTTTATTCTGTACATGATTTGATTGTGCAATTATTTTTATTATTTAAGACACATTCTTATTTACAACTTTTGTTTTGAAAATTATTTGATTTGAGGTCAATTTATGTATAAATAAAATAGTTTAATATACAAATATACATAGCACACATTTTTTTTGGATTTTCTGATTAAGGACCCTATCCCCCTACTTTATTCCTATGCCTTCTCTCGGGTTCGGGTCAGCTTGTATCTATTACATATAAAAAGTCTTCTTCTTATTTTTTATTTTATTTTCTTTATTTTTCCTTTATTTATTTATTTATTTTTGGTTAAATAGGTAATAAGTGTATAATATTTACACACAGATGCAAGTTAGTAAGAATATGGAGTTAATGTTATATACAGGTGTTTTATAAGAGATATATTCATCGGTGCTCGAGTACCTCCTGTAGAGTCAACTGGATGTGGAATCTGTCTATCATCTGCTAGCTGAACTCTAACTATTGGTTCTTTTTTTGATTTTCATTTTCATTCCCCTTCGCCAAGCAGAGTGCTTGAGGGAAGGGGTTGGCTGGGCCCTCCTCATATTGAGGGCTAGGAACATGTTCTTGTTGCCGAGAAGGAATGGAATCCATACAAAGGTCATCATGCATCATATATGTACTCGAAGATGAAGAAACCTTTCTTTTATTATTTTTTGGTGTTTTTAATATTGTACTGAGATACAAGAACTGGAGGAAGCACAACTGGAATAGAAGTGGTGGCATCAATACCACCCACGACATCAGACTTCGCGGCATCAACATCACGCTCTGGCTCAGCATCATCTGGTATGGTGGCATCAGTACCACCTACTGCATCTAGGGAAATGACGGCCTCAGTACCGTCGGCTGGATCAATGTCCTTGGTGGCTTCAGCACCACCGTCATCAACACCATCATCAGTGGCATCTGCATTGGTGTCCTCCTCGTCTGGCGCTCCTAGATCATCATGGGGTCGTAGCTCAAATGAGGCGCCACCAGCTGACATCCTATAGATCCTAAGTGATACAAAATTAACATAAAAAATGTATAAAGAAATATCACCCAATGAGGCACTAGAGTGGTGGTCTTTGTGAATTGTACCTCCTCAAATTTCCTCTTGAGGTTATTCGGATTGGGCTTGATCTGAGATGGTATGGCAGCCTTGCCCTTTATTATCTACCTCATCTCCTGGAAAAACTCATCCATCTCCTGCCTAAAGGATGCCTGTTGGTCTGAGAGTAGGCAGGCTAGATCATCGAGGGCTGGGTTCTCACAGATTGGTCTATGAGAACCAGATAGCTTGCCCAGCTAGAAATAAGGCTGCTGCTAGAACTGGTGAGGGGGAGGCTGAGAATACTGCTGTTGAGGCTGCTGCCTCCACTGTTGTCCCTGCTGGTAGGGACGAGGACCCGACTGGTAGTACTGGTGCTGGTGGGAGTACTGGGATTGCTGCTGTTGAGGCTGGCTGCTTGATCCGCCCTGAGCTAGAGGCTACTGCTGGGATGAGGTGCCTCCGGTAGATCACCTGAATCCAGGGTGATCGCGACGGATCCTGGGATGCCGATCATACCAAATCCTGTTGACTTCCATCTACAGCTTCTGCTCGTAAGGGTAAGGGGGAAGAACTGCCAATGGCTGATCCTGTTGATACACCACCATCTGAGTGTCCTGAGATGGTGGTGGCTGAGAGTACTACTGTTGCAAATGCTGGAGCACCTCCACCTAGATGTGGTGAACCTAGCGGTACTGGGCGGAGTGCAGGGAAGAGCTGCTGCTGCTAGGGTCAGCCTGTGACCTGAGACGGGGCTGAGAAGCCGTCTGTGCCTACTGGAGGCATAAGATCTGGGTCTTTCGGTCACTGAGAGTCTGTGCCAACTGATTGATCTGCGTCATGCCCTGGCACAGCTTCTTCTCGATAATCTCTACGCGGTCCAACTTCTCGCTGATGATACCCATATCAGCTGCGATGACTCTGCCTGTGCTGCTGCAGCTAATGAAGTGGATGGACCTGCATCAACCCATGCTATCCTCTGATAATACATGGCCCGTGGATGGGTCTTCCCCTGTGTGTAGGCTTGGGTCTGGGACATCACAGTGTAGTTTTCAACCATCTCCTCATAGATGGCGCAGACTTGATCCTCGTCCTTGGAGAAGTAAGACCTCCACATGAGGCATTGACAAGCCCCTGTAGCTCCAATGTCAGCCCACAAAAGAAGCTCTGTACTAAGTTGGGCTTGGATATCTCATGGTGTGGACATCAGTCGATGAACTCACAAAATCGATCCCATGCCTCATGGAACTACTCATGGGGGGTCATGGTGAAGTTGTTGATCAGAGCTCGAGCTGCGTTGGTCTGACCAAGTGGACAGTACTTGTTCAAGTACTCGATCTGGAGCTGCTCCCAAGTGGTAACGTATCTCCCTAAATGCTTCAGTCAGCAGGCTGCGCTGTCAACGAGGGAGAATGGAAGTACTATCATCTTTATGGTGTCCTCATCCACGAATCTATCATGGATCGTACTGAAGATCTTCTCAAACTCTAGTAAATGTACATGCAACTCCTCGGTGGCTAGCCCACGGAACTTGGGTAAGAGCATAATCATTTGGGGCTGAGCTTGAAGTCACCCAGAATCTCAGGGAGCTGGATCAAATGATGGGTGAGGGTTGCACCAGGGTATTACAACTACCTCATCGGTCGTGGTTGTCTGACCGGCTCTGGCTGATTCTCCGGGTGTCCGTCGGCTCCTCCTCCAGCCTCTAGAATCTCTCCACTGCCTGCTCGGTGCGGCTCTCCTCTGTCGGCTCACATCTGTGCTATCTCTCGACGAACCTCTACCATAAATGCTCCCTTATTCTAGATATGTCTCTGCATCATCTCCAAGGAGGCTAGAAGTGTGTTGTTGATGGCACCCTGATCTAAAACATACGTCGAACCCTGGGGCTGTCCATCGGTGCGCTCCTCGCTGTTGGCCATTTCACGGGTCTCTACAAAGGCAAAAGACTCGAACTCAGGTGCCGTCAAATGTACGAATATCTATGCTGGTGGTCTCTGCTCGAGCACCTCAGGACTGGAGAAAGGGTGGTCAAGAGGGAACATGGCGGAATCGAACTCGGGTTCGGAGAGCGAGTCTAAGCTCCCTAGAACCTCCCTAGATGAGTGGGTCGGAGTGCTCAAGAGCGGTGCTGTCAAAGGCAGCCTAAGAGACCTCCGACCCATCATCGTGATCTGGGAAAAGTGTGGATGAGATCTGGATGCAAACAAGAACAACAATCAAACCCCCAATTCACCTACTCAACATGAGCTGATGACCGTAAAGGATCGGTCGATTATCTTGTCGATTTTATTTTAGGTGATAAGTCAGTCTTGCAGAGCGATTAAGCGAGCTGGTAGGAACCCGATGCTCCTAAGAGACTGGCCCGATCCCAAAGCTAGATCTTTCCTAGCCAGTACGAGTTGTGGACTGTCTACCGGCTATCCGATCAACTAGATCTGTCAAGGATATCATGGCCCGCTTTACTGGAGACTGGAGAGATCCTCACTGGAGAATGACTAACCCCAGGACCACTTGTCTAACGAGTGTTCAGGTGTGGCTCTAGCCTAGTGTGTGGGCCACTCTCTCACTCAAGCAAACCAAGCAAGGAGGGGATGACTCTCCCAAAACAATGATCTTCAGGGGCATTGAGTCTTTTGTTGTGAGGGTGCCTTTCAATCTTTGACAGTCAGTGCGTCGTTTTACGAAAGCTTTTGCATCCTTGAATAATGTGGGCCACCAGAAGCCACACTTAAGTACTTCTGCGGCCGTTCTGTATCAAGAGTGATGTCCGCTAGATTCGAGCGAGTGACAATGCTCGAGGACACTATGATGTTCCTCCTTAAGGATACACCTATGCCAAATGCAATCTGCTCCTTCCCTGAATAAGAGAGGATCATCTCATTAGTAGAAATGGATCGTTGATAAGAATTTGTCTTTCCGAATCTTTGTCCAATGTTGCGGAACTACCCCTGAAACGAGGTAATTGATAATATCAGCATACCAAGAAAGTGAATCCATGGTCAGAATTGACTTGTCAGGAAAGGTATCTGTGATGGGTGTACTGCTCAGCGGAGGCTCTTGCTGCTCAATTATAGAGAGGTGATCTGCTACCACATTCTGAACTCCAGGCTTGTCCTTGATTTCCAAATCGAATTCCTGGAGGAGAAGGATCCATCTGATCAGTCTGGGTTTGGCATTCTTCTTCTGCTGTAAATATCGAATAGTAGAGTGGTCGGTGAAAATGGTGACTTAAGTCCAAGCAGGTACGATATGAACTTCTCAAGGATGAATACCACATCCAACAACTCTTTCTCCGTCACCATATAATTTCTCTGAGCTTCATCTAATGTTTTGCTGGCATAATGAATGGCATAGGTCACCTTGTCTTTCCTCTATCCTAATACAACCCCAACTGCAAAGTCTGACGCATCCGTCATGATCTCAAAGAGAAGAGACCAATCCGGTGGCTGTAGGATTAGAGCTTGAGCGATGAGCTCCTTCAACTGATTGAATGAAAGGAGAACCTGTTGATCTACATTAAACTCAGTCTCCTTGCATAGAGTTCTCTAAGAGGTCAGGCAATGCGGCTGAAATCTCGGATGAATCTTCTGTAGAATCCCACATGCCCCAGGAATGACCTCACATTCTTATCTGTCTGAGGTGGCTCAAGATTGGCTATCACCTCTACCTTCGCCAGGTCAACTTCCATGTCACGTTTGGAAACGACATGACCCAACACGATCCCTTCTGTGACCATGAAGTGGCTCTTTACCCAAGATAGCACAAGATTAACTTCACATCATTTCTGAAGTACTATATCTAGGTGCTTAAGACACGAATCGAAGAGGTCACCATAGATGGAGAAATCGTCCATAAACACTTCGAGAAAACTTCCTACCATCTCGGCGAAGACTGTAAGCATGCATCTCTGGAATGTCGCTGGTGCATTGTACAATCCAAAGGGCATTCTTCTGAAAGCATAGGTGCCGAACGGGCAAGTGAAGGTTGTCTTCTCTTGGTCTTCAGGGGTGACTGCCACTTGGTTTTATCCGGAGTACCCATCCAGTAAGTCAAAGAACTCCTTGCCAGCTAGTCTTTCCAAAACCTGATCAATGAATGGCAAGGGGAAGTGGTCCTTCTTCGTCGCTGTGTTAAGATGGCATTAGTCAACACATAAGCACCAGGATGTCGGTACCCGAGTAGATATCTCCTCTCCTCTATCATTTTTAACCATAGTAAGCCCCAACTTCTTTAGAACTAAGTGCAAGGGGCTTACCCATTTTCAATCGGAGATGGGATAAATGAAACTTGCATCACACCATTTCATGATTTCTTTCATGGTGACATCCCGCAGATTAGGATTCAATCTTCTTTGAAACTCGTGGGATGGCTTGGCATCTTCTTCAATGTAAATGTGGTGTGAACACATAGCTGGGTTTATCCTGCGGAGATCTGATACATGCCAACCAAGTGCCTTGCGGTTTTTCTCTAAAATCTCGAGAAGTTGAGATTCTTGCTCCAGGGTCAGCCTGCTGATGATGATGACCGGATAAATGTTTTCTGCACCCGCAAGGAAAGCATATTTCAGACCTGCTAGAAGTGTCTTGAGTTCTGGTTCTGATCTGGCTAACTTCTCGATCACTTCTGAAACAATATTGGTGGTAGGATGTGCTGCCTGAACTTTAGCAGAGCTGCTAACCTCAGTATTCTGTTGAGATTCTGAGAATGTGCCGAACGGATCTGTGATGAGATTGTTGTATTTGGGCTAGAGCAAATCATTCGAGTCAAAAAGATTCATCAGGAAGTTGGACTCTGTTTCCCAAGTATCATCGGAGCATGCGTCGATTGTGCTTTCCAAACCCTCCTTGATAGAGAGGATTTCCTGTGTCCAAGGATCGTTAAAAGAGAGTTGGGAATCTCTAATTTCCATAATGAAGTCATAGTCTGCAGCTGCATGTCCCTTATTGGTGACAATGCTGGGCTCACTGATCATGTCTATGGTGATTTTTTGATTGCTCTAGCTGAATGTGATCTGGTCCAGTTTGTCGAGATTCTACATCCTATTCTCGATCACAACGAGCTTCTTGAGATCCTGCGATCGCTTTTCTATAATATCGACCTTCTGGGGATGGCCCCCGATGATGTTGAGGTTGGAGCTCTTACCTCTGTCCACCTCTCGGGACGCTGCCATATGAACTTGCTTCTGGAGGATCTGGGGCTGCTTTTGATATGCCTTGGATGAAGAGAGGGCAACCTCTCCTTCATCCATTTCCTCAAAAAACTGCCATACGACCTCTTCATCCTTAAAGTGTGAGCCCCCACAGGCTGCGTCAACGAGCCTTTGACTTTGTACATTCAGATCCTCGAAGAAGTGTTGGACCAAGCAGGTCCTTGGGATTTCATGATGGTTGCATTTCTCCTGCAGATCTGTAAATCTCTCCCAGGCTTCATGAATGGATTCGTGGGCTCCTTGACAAAAGTTGTTAATTCTGGCTCACATCTAGTTGAGCCAACCAAAATGGTAGAATTTGTGCAAGAAGGCGGACTTCAGCTCCTCCCAAGTCATCACAACCTTCCCTAGATGGTTGACCCAGTAGAGGGCCTTATCTTGTAGACTGAAAGGGAGCGCCATCATCTTCACTACGTCCAACGGTTCATTAGGGTAGTGGGTCGTACGACAGATGCGTGAAAATTGCTGGAGATGAATGTAAGTCCCTTCGTTGGTGTTCCCGTGGAAAGAAGGGAGAAGAGTAAGGAACTGAGGCTTTAGCTCAAAGTGAGCGTGCACCGATGGTATGCGGATCCACTCAGTCATCTGGCTGTCTCCAAGGTTGTATGTCTCCTTCATCATGGGTTTCGTCCTTCCTTGTTCAGGCTCTTCCTCATCTGGATTATCACGGGGTCCACCACCTCCTCCTCCTGGTCTTCCTCCTCCTCCTTCTGGTCTGTTCATAACATCATTCAGCATTTCCTAGAATGCAGTCTGTGCTAGGTCTTGTCAGTCAGTTGCTGCTGGATGGCCTGGATGGGAGCAGGCAACTGAGCGTTCACTTGGTTCTGGTCAGGTATCTCTCCTTGCTCTGGTTGGGGAGGCTGCTGACCCTTTCCTCTTCCTTGAGGTGCCATTTCAGGGTCTGAATCTGAGGAGATGAATTCTGGATTGAGATCCAGGACTGGGGCTGTCTTCTTTCTGCAAGATGAGAGAATCCCAATCAGACCAATTGCAATTGAATCCTAGCTTCCATGATGAATATGTAATTAGGGTCAATTCCAGAGTGTTGTGAATGAGAAAAGATATGGATCGTAATCGAATCTCATTCACAATGACAAAAGTGGGACAAGGGTGGTCCTGGTTTTTTGGATGATCAAAAGGAAGGGTAGAAGACGAGGAGTCTGGAGATCGACCCGCAAGGTCCGGATCAGGTTCTTGAGAATCACCTTGAATTATTGGTGAGGTCAAGTCCATGGAATCGATGTAGGTGTTGGCGAGATCCCGACTAAACCATCCTTGAATCGACATCACGAAGCAAGAGGAGGGTAGATGTAGGAATAAACATACGGTGATCAACGAGGAATAAAATTGGAATGTAAAACAGTAGAAAGGCTCAAAACTGAGTGGGGGTCTAAGGGAGAAACACATGACAAAATTTGCACAAGTGCATGGGATTTGATCTTTAAATCTTAATCTAGATCCATACAAACACAATACAAAATTGGGTTCACCAACTCACGCCATGTGAAGCTGTGAAGGTTCGGCTACTTATTATCTTTTCAGTTTTAGAGTTGTTATTTTAAGCATATCTTATAACAAGTCCTTAGCACACTAACCCTATAGGAGATAGTACTGCCAGAAAAGTATCATGTACTTGTCCTCCTCCTTTGTAACCTATAGTCTGCACTTTTTTAGGTCCTTGTAACCCTTCATGGATCCCTACTCAACCAAAAAAATAGAGAGAGGAAGCCGATAGGCGAAACCAATACTTCAATTCTTGCTCGGAACATAATCACTAGTGAGCGTGCAAGAACCTACTCGGATGTACAACCGATGAGACAGACACCCTCATGAAGGAGTGGCTTAAGCTCAGTACTTCAGACCATGTCGATGTTCCACACAAGGCGGGAACACCGTCGTTGACAAGGCCCTACTCGGTCGCGTACGATAGAAGCACCATTACTTTGGAAATCCAAGCGATACACAAGGTAGTTACAGACTGGGATTTTGTCTCTAATCCTTATCGGATGGTGCCTCTCTCATGGGAGGAGTTTTGGTCCCCTCCGAAGGTACCTGAAGACAATGAGGGCTTTATGAATCCAATACAATGATAGTCCATTACAGATTTTAATTAAGGTCAAAGTTTATTTAGCAGTTCCCTTGTTTTAATTGTTGGGTTTTCACTTTTTTGAATATGTTTTCATACAAGCACCTATCATTTTTGTAGATTCTCATTTAAGTCCTAGGTGCTTAAAATCAGAGGGAGATAGCGAAAAAGCCGTGAAAGTTGATTCAATGATGGGAATCTCACCATTGGATCTAATGATGCATGCTGAGTTAGAGGACTTACAGTTCTTCCCAGCTCTCTCCATGCGGTATGCAAAATAGAATTTTTAAACCTATATACATGACGGTGTGCAATTGACAAAATCACCCTAAATAATAGCCACTTGTAATCGTGAAGAACTAGCTGTTAGTCATTCAGAAATGAGACCAAGGTCCGGTCTTTGATGCCGATCGGTGCCCGCCACAACGGGTCATGCACACGCTGTATACGGCCTCTAGCGGCACAAGGTCTCAGATCTGAATTACCAACATTATTAATTTGAGTATATCCATTCGTAAGAGACTATAGGAACATGCATTCTTTTATTAATGTTTGGACCTAGTTACCGAGTCAAGCAACCTAAGTATAGGGGCTCCATGCACATAAAATAAATAAAAAGAAGGCAGAAAACTCAAAACAACGGAAAACAAAATAAAATAAGGCGAGAAAATGTAGAAAACTACGATGAGCCCCCCAAGTGAACAGACACCCGAGCACTGGACCTCGTTGTGAAGAGTAAAGTTCAAGTTAATTTACATGCCAAAAATGTCTCTCTCTCACAAAAAATTACATACTTTTTTTCTTTTCTAAGCTAACTCCTTCTCTTTACTTCTTTGACACCCTATTTAGCTGGTCAGAAGACCAACCTCCTCCAAGATTGGCTGCATCGGCCTCTCGAAAAGCCGTCCTCACGTGGCGGGCCCTCGCATCAAGTTGCAAAAAGATTGCATTAACATTTATAGTCAAATCAACTCTATAGATAAAATCAATAAATAAAGAATTAATTGAATAAAAAATACATCATTGAATATTTACAATAAGAAATCAATAATTCAAATCAATGATTATAAAAAATGACTTATAATTAGGCTACGCTCGTTGCTTCTTGGCAATGGTGCCATCTGATAACAAGGGTTTCAAAGGAGGTCGTGTCAATCCACAAGGCGGATAGACAATCGTCGAAGTGACCCCAAATGAAAACCCCGGTTAGTCAGCAGTTAACCCACAATATACATGATTCAATTAATAGAAAAATGTGGAGTTAGGATTTATTTTCTCTACCATAAAATGCATAGCAAGCAAGCATGTAGAGGTCGAACCACAAAGAGCAAAATGATAGCTTAAGGTTATTCATACACAACCCAATCATTCATTTATATAGATCTTTTTGTGGGTTTTCATATTATTATTATTATTTTTGATTTTTTAATTTCATATTTTGATTTTAATTTTTCTGATTTTGTATTTCCTTTTTATATTTTTATCTTTTTATATATATTTTTGTAAATATATAATAATCTATATAAGATATCTATACACTATAAGCTACGGTTGTAATAAAAATTAACAAAAATAATCAAAAATAAGAAAATAAAATAATTTGGGGGTTTAAATAATTTTTTTACTATTTTTATGATTTTAAATTTTTTTGCTAATGTATATATATTTTAAAAGTAAAAAATAACCCAAATAAGGGATTAATAAAATACCCAATATTGATTTGGATTTAAAAAATAGCAAACAAGTCCCAAAATAACCTAAATCAATTTTAATATATAAATATTTATATAAAAAAATTATAAAATAGAAAGACATATTTTTGGATTTTTAAATAATTTTTAAGATTTTTATGAAGGATTTTAGGGTTTTTCGATTTTTAGGCCTTTTGTTTTCCCATTTTTAGTGAGTTTTGGTCTATACATAGAATAAGTCAAAAAATATATATTTATTTTTTCTTAGAATTTTTAAAGATGTTTATTTATTTTTATGGTATTTTATATACTGAATAGTGAATAAAAATTGCTCATTTCATTTTTATAAAATAATTAAAATACCAAAAAATGCCAAGTAAACACATGGCATGAATGTATTAGGCACGATGTATTTTTCCCTATTTTTGTATATTTTTAGGAGTTCAATAGGTATTTTTAATAAATAAATAAAATGCCATAAAATATATGTCCTAATAGGGGCAAAAATGCAAATAAAATAAACTACAGGGGCTAAGATGCAATTTTGCCAATGTAATATAATATTTATTTAATTTCTAAAGACTAATTTATAATATACAAAAATACTAGGGGCCTCGATCTAATATTCCCCCCAGTCACGTTAGGACTACACATGACTCTAGGAGGGTCCAAAGTGCAATTACAAAAAGTTTAGTGTTCCATTTGCAAAATAACCAATTTATTTTCACCGCTAACTTTTATTTATAAGAATTAATAATAATATACAAAAATGCGGGGATAAGTTTGTAATTTACCCCAAAAGAGTGCGCTATGCAACGGCTGAGCTTCATCCACTTTACACGCGTCGCTCATCCAACACACAATACCGGTTCGTCTATGAATGCTTGAGATTAGATCGTGGGTCGCGATCTGACGGTGCAGGCAAGACGCATCCAATGGCTGCTACTTCATCTGGCGCGAGGCGACGATCGGACGACTGAGGAAGGGGCTGTAAGAACAAGGAAGAAGGTTGCCTGGGGAGAGCTTCGATCGGATCTTGAGGGCTCCTCCAGCCACCATTCCCTCCGCCGAGCGACTCTACACGTTCCTAATGACCTTCCGCGCCAGTTGGTACCTTCATTGGGGCACCTGGAGCTCCGGCGTGGTCGCACAAGCTCAGGGAATAAGGTCAGCCCCAGGTGCCTCCTCTCTTCAAAAATTGACTCCTATTGGAGTCTTTTGGTCCCCAGCACCTGCAGAAAGCTCAAGCACAACACAACAAGGGTCTTGGGGGTTTTATTTATCAGAATGGATGGAATATGGATCGGGCGGAGCTCCTCCGGTGAGTGACGGAGTTGGAGGAGCGTTTCTCCAGATCTAGTGTTGATCTGGATGGATGGAGGGGTGCGAGGCATAGGGAATCGAAGGGGAAGAGAGATGAGGGTGACACCGAGTCGCGAGAGTTGATTATAATGCGCGGAGAAACTTGTCGGAGCTTGACTCCAGCGAACTACGAGCAACTCATATTACACTAATTTACCTAAATCCTAAGCTAATGGCTGGAAATTAAAGCTATGACTAAAATGAGCGAAATAACTAAGGACAGAACGACTCTTATACCTGGGATTGCCCAGGGAGCAGGGTCACCAACGACGGGCGGCCGTGTGTGCACCCATCGCTCCTGGAGCTTGGCCTGGCATTGAAGACACTCCCCCTGTCACGAGGACCCCTCCTAGACACTAAACTTGGGCTCCTAGATGCTTAGTGGTGACCAAAGAATCGATGGAGGCGAAGGTGTTTTATTTATAGAACATAGCGTCACCCTTATTTGACCGGCTAATTGTGACGATTCGAGCGTATATACAAGAGATTAAAGGGTATGGCGAGTATGTACAATGATCAATGATAATTTCGTATGAAGGGGGTGAAGACGATTGAGCAACGAGACGGCTAGGAAAAATGTGCGAAATCGCGGGATTGGACATGTTTGACGGGAGTCAGAGCTGGGGGGGAGTTGACCGAGGGTCAACATTTGACACGACCCCATTGAGCCACGTCAGCCTGCTACGCGACAAAATAACAATATTATATGCATTTTATTTATTTAATATACTAAATGGTTTTATTATTTTTTAAGTATTAAATAAAAATGTTTATTATTTAATTTAGTATTTAAATATGATTTTTATTTATTTTTAGTGTATTTTATTCGTAGTTAATTTTTAATAGTGTATTTATAAGTATATTTGCCTATATTTTGTATATTTTTTATATATTTTATTTTAATATTTTATTATTTTATTTTTATAACTTATTTTTATGAGTATAAATATATTTTTATTGTATTTTTGTGATGTAATTTGTATACTTAAATAAATAGAGATGTATCTTTTATAGGTATACTTATAGGAATTTTACCTATGTTCTATATACATATTTTTATTTTAATGTATTTTAATGAGTTTTATTTTAGGTTTATATTTTTAATAAAATATAGATAGTACTTACAATATTACAAAAATATAAAGAATAAAGAATGCAATCCACTTTTATTTATATACAGGTAATAACATATGTATTTTGCCTATGTTTTCATAGCCTTATTTTATTTTATTTTTCTTTTTGGTTTTATTTTAGTTTTAATATACAAATATGTTATAAATAATAATTATAAGAATATAAAAATATAAGTTTGTAAAAATAACGAAGGATGAGTAAAATGAATATTTTAATCATGTATAATGCACAATGAGGGTCAAAAATCTAACTTTCACACAATAACTTCAAAAAATATAAAATCACTACCATTAAATATCTTGTGAAAAGTTGTATACAATTAGAGGTGATTTTGGTATGTTTTGAAGTTTTTGAAGTTGGGTTTTTGGCCTTTTATTTTGTGCATAAAATGAACAATGTGTATTACTTTTATAGAAACTCAATTTTGTATTTTTATTCACATTAATATATACAACTTTAATGTACAAAGTTTCTTGTTTGATGAATAAATAATAAAGAATAAAATAGGTGTCAAAAATGCATAAATATTGAATAAAAGAATTGGATTTTTATCTTATTTTTGGCCCTTATCTTCCCCTACTTTATTCCATGTCGACCAACTCAATTCTTGACTTGGTCTCGAGGTTTAGGGTCATAAAATATCTTTGATATTTTATTCTTGTTTCTTTTCTTCTCTTTATTATATAATTTTGGCATTAAAAGCCATGTTTTATATACAATAAATACAACAAATAATGAATGCTATTTTGTACAAATTGATGTTATTTACATGCATTAGATAGGGATTTTAAGGCCAAAATGATATAATAAAGGTGATGAAATGGAGATTCATCACCTATCTCTCTCTACTTATTTTATTTGGCGATCAGGTCAAGGCTTGACCTTCTCTTGGGGTTCGGGTCACTCTGTATTTATTCTAAATACCTCCTTCCTTTTTCTTTTCCTTTATTCTTTCATTTTTGCACAAATACATGCTAATTATGCAATACTAACAGATGCATGCATAATGCCATGTTATTGTATATACACCTATTTACATGATGTTTTTCCAAGATAAATAGCTAAAATAAAAGAATAAAGAGTGAGAATCAGGGAGTCATCATGTATCCATCGCACCATCCGACTCTCTATGCTGAATAGACTGTATGATCTATGAAATATAATCAACTGAATCTCATGCTGGAATATGTGTACTCTCAATCCGTGGCACTGAGATGTCTACAACAACTGATTGCTCATCTGAATCTTATGTGAACTTTGTGTCTGCATGTGAATAGTCATTTGAAGAACTAGGTGCCATGTCATCTACCCTATCCTCATGTAGGATATCATGGGTATCATAATGAACGCTCTCAAAATCAAGAGACTGTGTCTCATCTATGTGCTGACAATCATCTGGAAGACTGGTGTCCTTGGAAGTAAATGGCAATACTGATATGGGACCGTTACATCCTCTCACCATCTCAATGTGTATTCCTCCACTATCTGTGTGGAATGATACTCTCCCCATATCATAATCAAAGAGTGCTTTCACTATTTGCAAGAAGGGTCTCCCGAGAATGATTGGAGCAAGGTGTAACTGCGTAGGGCACATCATATCTAGGATAGTAAAGTCCACTGGAAACTGCGAGCCCTAAACGATCACGACAATGTTCCTCAACACGCCTCTAGGTCTCTTCACAGATCGATATGCAAATTGAAGTATCGCTCGTGATTTGTAAAGAGGACCTAGTTTGAGATTATCAAGCAAAGAAGATGGAAGCAAATTAATCGAGGATCCATTATCTAAGAGAGTACGATGGAATGTGGCATCTGCAATCTGGCATGTGACATAGTGAGCTCCAGAATCTCTCTCCTTCTTAGGTAGCTTATTCTGAATAACATAAGAAGTTGCCTTGGTCAATACATGTTTCTCAACTCGTGATCTCCTTTTCCTATGTATTGTGCATTTTTTGTCAACTGATTCTTGAGTGTAGGAAAATGATCCAAGGCATCCTGAAGTGGAATCTTTAGAAAAATGTGATCTTTCAGTAAACGATCAGTTTCTGGAGTGACTACATTCTTTTTCGATTTTTTCTTTCCTTTTCCGTATAAAGCATCGGGAAAAGGAACAATCTCAGGAACAACAAAATTCTTTTTATTCACATCTAAAGTGGAATAAACATGTACATCAAGAGTCTCAGAAGTATGTAGAGAACTCTCTAAAATGGGAGAAGAAAAATATGCATCGAGAGTATCTGCAT
The DNA here is from genome assembly GCA_037367405.1 of Ottelia alismoides. Classification (NCBI taxonomy): domain Eukaryota; kingdom Viridiplantae; phylum Streptophyta; class Magnoliopsida; order Alismatales; family Hydrocharitaceae; genus Ottelia; species Ottelia alismoides. The sequence continues at coordinate 9,061 of JAZKJV010000198.1, read as the reverse complement.
GGTCTGGCATGGTATCATCATCTGACTCGCCCGTGTCCATGTCAACTATCTCTGCATCTCTCCCGTCTCTCTAATCATCAAGGTAGACATCATGCTGGTCCTCATCGTGGTGGTACTCCTCCTCAACATCAGGATGTGTATGATCATCATGGATCAACTCCCACTCCTCATCATGTGCCCTCTTCTCCTCTCGATCAGGTGCTCGTGGTGATCTACCGCTTCTGAAATGAATGAAGTTAAATAAAAATTTAGGAAAAGAGATCGTACCTGTCGTGGTGTCTACCTGATCTGCATGCCTCCTCTTATTGTTCAGATTCATCTGAGGATGGGCTGGGAGAGTGATCTTGGGCACGGTTAACTCATTAAGGTGATGGTTAACCCGCTCCATCTCTGTCCTATGTGTGCTCTAAAGTGTGCTAATCATATCCATGATCTGATTCAATGCTATGGTCTGTGAAGATATCTCAGACTCTGAGTGGTGTCCCTTGCTATCTACTCTCTCATGCCTAGGAGTGGGTTGCTGTGGCGTGTAAGGTTGAGGAGATCTCTGTGGTGTAAAGGAAGACTGCTGCTGTTGTTGGTGGTACTGATATGGCTGTGAATGTGTAGCAGGAAACCGATGTGAATGTGGTCTCTGATATGCGTGCTAGTGAGACTGTAGCTGCATGTAATGCTAGCAGAGCTGTAAATGTGGACGTACATGCTGCAGATGACTATACTACTGTTGTTTCTGGTGTATGCTCTGAGGAGTAAAGTTTGGTGAAGGTTGAACAAGAGCGTACCATATCCCATTGCTCTCAAGAGTAGCATGGGAATCAACATCAACATCTCCATGGCTAGTGATCTGACTCGGGTTGGCATTGGACAGGTCCTCATGACAATCAATCCATGGAGTATCAGTAAGCTGTACCGGCTCTCTCTGAACATACTATATCTGACGGGTGGGAGGAGTGAGTAAAGATCTCTTACAGGCTGAGAAGTGGAAGAAGGAGTGCAAAACTGATGGTACTGAAGTTGCAACTCGGTCACCTTCTTCGTCAGATCACTCAATTACTGAGGAAGTGATGAGAGTTTCTCCGATTCTCACAGCGACTGCAATTCTTGGACTTGCTTCATAATCACGTTGACTAATGTAAGCTTCTCACTACTAAATCCCATGCCAGACCGTGAATCAGACTCTGAAACATGCACCACCTTCTGATGCTCTCGGTGGTGTGGTGGTTGTGGGCATTTCTGAAATGCCCGAGTGGAATCGACAACACGTGAATTCTCTACCATCCCCTCAAAGATGGACGAAACTGACTCGACATCGCTATTCAGATAGCTGCCGCCACATGCAGTGCTCACTTGGCCCTGGATATCCAGCTGGAGTCCTCCAAAATAATTTTGCACAAGCACCTTCAATGGTATCTCATGATGAGGGCATCTCTCTGTCAAATCCTTGAATCGATCCCATGCCTCATGGAATGACTCATGTGGTATCTGTGTACAATTGGAGATCTGGCTCCTCATTATGTTCGTCTGTCCCAGAAGAAAATATTTTATGCAAGAATGTGGATTTCAGATTGTCCCATACAGAAATCTCCCTCCCCAAGTGACTCAACTAGTAGAGCGCCTTATTTGCAAAGGTGATGGGGAAGGCCTTGAGGCATATGGCCTCCTACGTAACTTTTGGATAGCTAACCGTACTACAAATCATCTTGAACTGCTGTAAGAAGGTAAATGACTCCTCTGAAGTGTTCCCATAGTACTTAGGAAGTAAAGAAATGAAGTACTGTCTCAACTCGTGTAAAGTCTTGAACTTGGGTTCTCTCGGATCCTATATCAGAAGATCCTACTTGTCAAGAGGAAACCAAAGGAATTTGTTTCATATGAATTAGACTTCATTTGGATTTGTTATGATTTTTGGAAGAAAGATAAGCAAGGAGGCTTAAGATGTCATTAACCCATAATGACCGTTGTTAAGACTAATTAAACATGATTAAAAAAATAATTATGGATTGAGGACCTCTAATGAACATTTGCTAACACTAATCAGAGGCCAGTAAAAGTCTAGCACAAGTCGCAAAAGTTAATTTATGATTAGTGAAAGTTAATCACACTTAACACTAATTAAGCATCATTATTGATTCTAGAACCTTCTAAAAAATTCTAACTCAAGCCTTAAGTTTTAGATAAGCTTTGGACAAAATCATGGGCCAAAACCAACCGCCGTTAACCGCAGTTATGGGTTAAACCATATTTTACTAACTATGGTAAGTGGTTTTCTGAAGCCTATAATATCCCCCTCACCCATTCATTCACTGCAATTTCCACTACCACCACTACCCCAAAGGGCTAGGGTCAAGAGGTCGGGAGGAGAAGTGGGAGGTGGGGAAGGAGCGCTAGCAAAGTGCTGTCGGGAAAACGAGGAGTAGGATGACGGTACGATAATCTCTTTGTTGGCTTCGTAAGTTCGCTCTAACTTGAGCTAGGTTTTCTTCCCAGCTTGGTTTTTAATTCATCTTCCTTTCCAATTCATTTTCTATTATTGTTCGAGGAGGAGTATGTGTAATACCCTACTTAGGTGCAGGTGGCTATGCACCTCAGTGAACCTTGTTATTCTCACACCTTCACTCACCTAAGACGCGTGGTGTCTACCGATTCTCCATCGCTTGCAGTTTGATTACATTTTTTTCGATTTTGCTGTTGTTTTCCTCTCAATGATTTTATAGAGGAAACTCTTTCTGTTTTTTTAAAAATATCCCTATATAAGGGGAAACTCTGTCGAAATTTTCATAGAAATATCACCCCATATATGGGGAAGCTCTGCTGAAATTTTCATAGAAATATGTCCTCACATAAGGGGAAACTCTACCAAAATTTTCCTAGAAATATCACCCTATATAAGGGGAAGCTTTGCTGAAATTTCAAGAGAAAATATATTCTTCACATTCTTCGTGTTCTTCGTTTGTTTCGCATTGTTGGCACGTTCTTAGTCTTCTTGATGTGAAAATGAAATTGGATCGTTTAAGGAGCCGTAAATCATCCATTATGAAAATGAATCATGATAAAGCACAACATACACATGAGAGAAAGCTCGATTCGATAACAGAATCATTCCTTTTACTGTTGGGTTTTCATATGATATCATTGAAATTCCTTATTTTATGTTCTTTGCTTCGAAGAACCCCAATTTGGCAATTGTTTTAGAAAATATGGAAAGTTTCTTTGTAATTCCCACTAAAATATGTCTAAGCATCGAATATATGCAATGAATTAAAAAGTTAGGGTTTGGGAGTTAAAATATACATAATATGAGTATATATACATATGAATTAATATACATGTGAGTCTATACTCAGTGTTGATGAATATGAAAATCGAAGGATTAACGGAAGAATTATATCATGGTAATCGATGTGTATTGAAATGGATCTTAAAAAGGATCGGTGATGAATCTACATTTCATCACCTTTATTCTATCATTTTGGCCTTAAAAACCCTAGTTAATGCATGTAAATAACATTATTTTGTACATATTAGCATTCATCATTTATTGCATTTATTACGTAAATAATATCGTTTTAATGCCAAAATTATAGAATAAAGAGAACAAAATAAAAAGAATAAAATATCAAAGATATTTTATGACCCTAAACCCCGATATAAAGTCAAGAATCGAGTTGGTTGATAAGGAATAAAGTGGGGGGGGGATAAGAGCCAAAAATACAATAAAAATCCAATTCTTTTATTCATCAATAATTCATTTTTGACATCCATTTTATTCTTTATTATTTATTCATCAAATAAAGAGACTTTGTACATGAAAAGTTGTAGAATAATAATGTAAATAAAAATATAAAATTGAGTTTGTACAAAAATAGTACAAAGTGTACATGCTATACACAAAATAAAAAGCCAAAATCCCAACTTTACAGAACCATAACTTCCATATAAAAAGTCAGAACATATCAAAATCACTCTAAGTGTATATAACTTTTAATAAGCTATTAATAAAGGCGGGTTTCATATTTTTTTGATTTAAGGTGTGAAAGTTAGGTTTTGGACCCTCTTGTATAATAGACCTGAATAAAATATTCAACTTATTCATTCTTTAGTGTTTTTACAATTTTATATTTTTATAATTTTGTCAGCATTATTTACAATATATGAACATATTAAAACTACAATAAAACCACAAAGAAAACAAAAATAAAATAAGTCTTTATTAATATATAGACAAAATACCTATGCTATTACTTATACATAAATAAAAGTGAAATTCTTTCTTTTATTATTTATTCTTCTCCATTTTTATACTCTTGTAAATATTATTTATATTATATTAAAAGTATAAAGAGAAATTAAGACCCAATAAAATACATTAAAATAAAATAATGTATATAATACATAGATGAAATACCTATAAGTATACCTATATAATATATACCCTTATTTATTTAAATGTACAAAATATATCAAAAATATAATAAATATATAATTATGTACCTAAAATAAAGTTGTAAATATAAAAAATAAAAGGATAAAATAATAAAATAAAATGTATAAAATAAAAATAAAATAATCCAAAATATAGATGACTAAATCCATAAATATACACTTAAAAATTAACTTGTAATAAATAAAGCCAAAAAATAAATAAAAATCATAATAAAATACTACATAAAATAATAAAATTTTTTATTTTTAAGTAAAAACTAATAAAATTAAATACTATTTTTAATTCTTTATTTTCAAATAATCCAGCCTATTTTGTCCTTTAGTGGCTGATTTTGGACCTATGGGGGCGCAACGAATATTGACCTCCAGTCAACTCGCTCCCCAGGCACTCTGACCCATCAGAGCTATCAAATCCCCCGTTTTCATGCATTTTCCTACTTGATCCCTCGATCAAACGTCCCCAATCCCTTGATGGAATTTTATCATTATGCTTCCAGGATCTACGCCGACTCCTTGATTTGCTTGTACATACAACCTATTCGTTCCAAAAGGCCAGTTAATAAGGGCTCCCCATCATGCAGTTAAATAACTCCACCTTCTTCCTCTTCAAATTTGGTCATCTTCCGAGTTTTAAAACTCCGAACCTTAGGTCCTGCATGCATCCCCGTGACAAGGGAGGTCCCCTGAAGCGTTGGATCAGCTCGCGGAGGTGGAAGGTGCGCCAAAGTCGATCGTCTCCGGCGATGTCTCTGCTCTCTGGTCTCTGGCCAGGTAAGAGCTGCGCCTTTATGTTTTTAGGTAGATTTTAATTCCTTGTTTTATTTTATGCATTTAGATTATCCTGTAGACCTTAGTATTAGCCATTATCATTTGATTCGTAGTTCACCGGAGCTCCCATCCGGCTAACATTTTCGCCGTTTCTCAACCGTTGACCGACCCACCTTCCACCTCACCCTCATTCCCTACCACCTTCTCCACCTTACCGAGCCATCAACCCAACCGGTACCTCTTGGTTCTGTGAATCGAGGTCTCACTTTGTCGCTTAGCCGGAGACCTCATCGCCTACCCCATCCTTCGTGTATTCAGCTTCATTTTGGTCAAGGAGCACCCCCTTGAGACGTACACCTTGTTTGTGCAAGTCAGAAGCACAAGAGAGCCCTTATGGGCTCGATTCAAATCGAACCGAATCTCTCCAGGCTGTTTTCTTCTCTGAGCATCCAGAAGCCTATCGATGGCCTCCGGATCTATCTGAGGCACCTGGTATATTCATCGGATCTGCAGGAACGTGAAGAGCTAGCTGAAGACTCATGAGGATGTCGGAGGAACCCGCATGCTCGATTGAAACTCGCCCTGGGTGAGTTGGTTCCCTGTTCTTCCGCCTGCCTCGAGAACCATCCAATCTTCTACCATTTTCCAGATGCTACAACAGACATCGGATTGGAGATGAGCCACAACAGGTCGATTGCGCCATGTGATCTAATCCCAAACGTCCACCGCGAACCGTCATCGTGTGATGGGAGAGCGATGTGTGGCAAGTGAACAAGATCCATCCGTTGGCTCATGCCTCTTTAGGGGTAATTCGCACTTTAGCCTCGTATTTTTGTATATTTATTATTTAATTATGTAAATTAATTGTAATGTATTAATAAATTCGAAATTTTGTATTAAGGCCCCTATATTTATGTTAATTGTATTTTGGTCATGTCTAGCTCAACTTACATGTCGTCCCATGTGAGCTGGGTAAATTTCATGTATGCGTTGGAGGTTTTTGTAAATTGTAAAAATAGTCCTATAAAAATTAAATGTAAGTTGTATAATTTTGGTGAATTTTCATCTGAGCCCTATTTGTTTATTTTTATTGCAATTATGCCCCTACTAGGACACGTATTTTTGTGAAATTAATCTATTTACTATAAATAGCTATTGTGCTCCTAAAAATTCGCAAAAATATGGATAGATGCCTCTTGCCAAAAGCTTTAATGTTATGTATTTAGTTCTCATTTTAAGGCATTTTAATTATTTATTAAAAATCAAAAAAAGCTTATTTTTGTACTGTCTAGCTTAGAAAATACTAAAAAATATAAAAACATCTTGAAAAGTTCCAAAAAAAAATTTATATATGGTTTATTTTACTATATTTTAACTACGACTAAAAATCAGTAAAAATGGAAAAAGAAAAAGCTTAAAAATTGAAAAACCCCAAAATCTTTCATAAAAATATAAAAAATCCCTAATAAAATCCAAAAATATAATTTTCTATTTTACAATTTTCTTCATATAATATTTATATATTAAAATTGGTTGAGTAATTTTAGACCTTAGTTATTACTTTTGAAATTCAAATCTTTTTCAAGTATTTATTTAATCCCTTATTTGGGTTATTTTTGACTTTGAAAAATACATAAAATTTAATAAAATATCCAAAAAAATCATAAAAAAATTAGAAAAATATATAAAACCCAAAACAATTTTTATTTTGGATTTTCTTTATATTACTAGTATTTATAAATATATTATTTTTTTGTTATGTATATAGGTTTATATATATCATATATATATGTATTTAAAAGAAAAAGAAATAAAAAATCTTAAAACATAAAAAGAAAAATATAAAATTATAAATATGAAAACAAAATACAAAATTATAAAACAAAGAATAAAATAATAAATATATAAAAATTGAAAACCCACAAAAATAATAAAAATGGACAAGAGGATAAGAACAAGTTTTGTGCGCATCATTTTTTGCCCCTTCTACTGTTTGCTCACTGAGTTTGACCTCTACACATGCTTACACCTATACACACTTGTTGTAGAGTTATAATAAATTTTAACTCCACATTTTTTGATATTTATTGCTGATTCGCAGTGTGGGTTAATTGTTGAATAATCCGAGATTCTCGTTAGTCACATCGACGACTGTGCTCCCACCTTGTGTGGAACACACGATCGATGAGGATTCCCGGTTTATCGAGTGGCACCGTTGCCGGGGAGCAACACCACATAGATTGGAATTCTTTCTTTGTACTCTCTCTGTTGTTCATTTATTTGTTTTTGTATTTATTTTTGTCATTTATTTATATTTCATTATTGATATTAATTGAGAACTGTCTGACACTCCTCCTTGTTTGACTTGTTGTGAGGGACCGCCATGCGAGGGAGGATTTCCTAGGAGGACCTACGCAACCAAGCAAGGCGGAGCCAACTTTCAGACTTAGTTGGCAGGAGAGAGCGGTAAAGGAAAACATGAAGGAGTTTTGAACATAGCTCCACCACATTGTCCTTTTTATTTATTTTTATTTTATTAAATTATATTGTATTTTATGTGAGAGAGTGATCATTATATGTAATAATTTGGAATCTCACAGACACAACTACTTCACGAGGTCCAGTGCCCGAGGGATTGCTCCCTTGGGGGCCTCGCCGATTTTTTCGCATATTTTTAATTCTTTCTTTTTATTTGTTTTCCGGTTTTTTGTTTTATTTTATTTTGTGTGATTGAGCCTTAGAATTAGGACTTGATTGAATATAGACTAAGGCCAAACACTTTATTACATTTGCTTGTACCTATAGCCTCGTTTGGACATAGTCAAATTTTGAATTGCTATCTATTTGTATTTGAGATCGAGCGCTGAGAGAAGTGCTATACAATACTTGCAGGATCTGCTGTGGCGTACACCGATGCACTTCGGAGACCGGACTTTTGGATCTCACTTCTGGATATTTAGAATATTATGCTTCACGATAATAGCAATTGCTATTCTAGGGCAATTTCATTGGCTGCATTTGCATGTAGTATAGTTTTCCAATTCTTTTATGCATCCCGCATTCAGAGAGCTGGGAAGCACTGTAAGTCTTCTAACTTTGCATGCATCATCGATTTCTGACTTGCATGGCTTTTACGCCCTTCTCCCTCTGATTTTGCTCACTTAGTATGCTAAATGGAATTGAAAATATCGTTAGACATGTGCATTGAAAAATAACAAAAAATTGATAACCTAAATAAAATTGGGATTGCTAACTCTATTGACTTTAAAAATAAAATGTAATGGATTCATTGCTTTGGGGAGAGCAACCCCACCTTGTCTGAGCATTTTATGCCTACGTACACGCTAAGGATTAGTTCCCAAATCCCATGCCTATCTTCAGTTTGTACAACTTTGTTGAAATCACCTAACTCTAAAAATGAAAAGGTAAAATACCAACATATCAGTCTTCACTGTGTTGAGTAGGTGAACTGGGGGTTTGCTTTGTACATTGATTGTGATTTTGAGTCCACCTGCATTTTCATCCCTCTTCGAGTTTTCAGTCCCATTTGTGTGAGTCAGTTTTAGTTATTGTGTCCATCTCCCTCTCTTGTATATATTTCCTCATTTGCATCTAAGTCATGATATTGGGTCTTAATCTTCACCATCTTCGCCGGATTTTGTGGCTTTCTTTTATCCCATATCACCCCATTTCTGGTCCGGTTCAAGGAGACCCTCAAACACAATTTTGTCCATGTCCACTTTGATCCCGCCCACCCCTCCTTATTCCCTTCGTTTCACCACTTCTCTCACCAGGATTGATGTGCTTGTAGATAAGTCCCACATCGAGGTTTTCCAGATTACATTGATTA